>JAOEHI010001011.1:0-13111 GCA_025447815.1 Percopsis transmontana
GGGCCGGGCTGCGAAGAGATGAGCTCCTCGGCGACTGGAACGGGCTGCGGCTCCTGCGGCACGAGCGAGCTAGCGGCAGCTCCTGGGCAGGACTGGGGCATGATGAGCTCCTTGGCGACTGGAACGGACTTCGGCTCCAGCGGCGTGAGCGAGCCAGCGGCAGCTCCTGGGCTGGGCTGCAGTGGAGTTAGCGGGCAGACAGGCGCTCTACAGGCTGGCGGCGCTGGTGGGGGATCCTCAGTGGCTGGACCTGACAACGGCTCCAGCCTGGGCCAGGAGCGGCCAGGAGTGAGCAGGCGGCAGCTCCTGGGCAGGACTGCAGCGGCTCTACAGCGGCTGGGTCAGGCGACGACTCCAGCCGCGCGAGTGAGCAGGCGGCAGCTCCTGGGCCAGACTGCGGCGGCGGCTCCACAGCGACTGGGTCAGGCGATGACTCCAGTGGCGTGAGTGAGCAGGCGGCAGCTCCTGGGTAGGACTGCGGCGGCGGCTCTACAGCTCCTGGGCAGGACTGCGGCTGCTCTACAGCGACTGGGTCAGGCGACGACTCCAGCGGCGTGGACGAGCTGACAGCAGCTGTTCCGGGGGCAGGCGACGGTGGTGAAAGCTCCACTGCGGCTGGGCCAGACGACGGCTCCAGCGGCATGGACGAGCTTGCAGCTCCGGAGACTGGCGGCGGTGGTGGGAGCTCCCCAGCAGCTGGACCTGACGACGGCTCCAGTGGCCTGGGCGAGCTGGCAGCAGCTCCGGAGGCTGGCGACGGTGGAAGCTCCACTACGGCTGGGCCAGACGACGGCTCCAGCGGCGTGGATGATCTTGCAGCTCCGGAGACTGGCAGCGGTGGTGGGAGCTCCCCAGCAGCTGGACCTGACGAAGAGCAGGCGCGAGCCAGAGGAACACACACACGAACGTGCAGAGAGACGCGTGCAGCGTAATTTAATATAAACGCACACAACAGCGTACAGGGCGTTACAGCAAAAACTCAAAACAATGACCCACAGCATCTAGTGCTGTGGGACAAACTTAAATATAAGTCCCAATCAGTCCGGATTGTATGCACCTGCGCAGGGCTAATCCCCGGCAGGTGCGCAGTCCTGACGGGAGACACGTAGTGGGCACGAGCGTGTGCACGCCAATCGTGACACAAAGGAACTTACAATGTTCTATTACATGGAGCAGGTGGTTAGGCATCTTGCTCATGGATGCTTACAGGTAGGGCAACTCTGGGGCTTGAACCCAGGACCTTCCGGCTGGGAGAGTTATTTTTCAACACATTCATTCTAAGAGTGTGAAAATACTCTGGAGGACATTTGGCACTATTATGCAAAACATTCACGCTTTGACTCTGAAACCTGAACTGCAAGAATTTACATAATAGCCTAGAACATAATTAACTGTGAAAAATATAACTAATTATTAGATGGGGTAGGGCTTTAGGCCTAAGCTCAAACAATTTGTTGTTTGTGACTATTAGCCCGTTAGGTCGTCATTGCGCGCTCGTTGTGGTTAGATAGAGCGCACAATATCACATCAAAGTTACAGTCCCGTCCCGCGCGGCAACGATGAAGCATCGCGCGCTCTGCCTGTCCACCGTCACCGCGCTGTTGGTCGGGCTCGCAGCGGCGGATTACTCGTCCAGGAGCGAGATGGACTACGAGTTCGGCGATTACCGAGGCAGGTGGTGCATCGACGACCATGGCTTCGTCTACGGCATCGGCGAGGTTTACTACCCGAGCCCCTCAGCCTGTCCGTGCACGTGTACCGTAGACGGGCCCGTGTGCGTGCGTCCCAAGTGCCCCCGCATTCACCCCCGGTGCACGCGGATTAAGTACAAGGCATGCTGTCCGGTGTGCGAGGCGGTGGCTAAAACGTGTGTGTACGGAGGAAGAACCTACCGACTACTGGAGGAGTTCAGGGTGAGAATGTTTTATGTAAACTAAATCGAAAAATTTACAATAGATCATTAAATAGGCTAATCACAACAACAAAACAAAAAAACAAAAAAAGTTGGAATTCAGGCTCGAGGGTCATTTTTCCTCATTGTTAATTTTCTCAGGTATTGTTTGAAAGCGTCTGAAATTAACTGCGGTCGTGTGAGCCGGCGTTCGTAAAAAGACGGTCACGCCAGCCGGCGTTTAGATTGTGTTGCGAGTATATATATGCAGTTACGGTAAATCTTGCGCGAGTAGGTTTTAGAACTCAGAGTGAATCTCTATTATAGGTTTGCTCATAATTTCAATGGATTCTTGCTCTAGACACAATTTTCTATTACCAAGATAAATATGGAGACATTTTACTGTGGAAATGTAAAGAAATTTGAACCTAAAGTAAGCCCCAAGATCAATGCATGCAATGCTGCAAAGCAATGTTTGAGCTTGTCTTAAATAATATTTCTTATATGTTTGCTCATAATTCCAATGCATTCTTGTTCTAAATACCCTATTCGATACCCATGTTAAGTATGGAGACCTTTTACTGTGGAAATATCAAGAAATATGAACTTAAAGTAAGCCCCCAGCTCAATATGCACAATGCTGCAAGGCCATGTTTTAGCTTGTATAAAATAACGTGTGAAGTGGGAAGTGATGGCTTGCTCAGCTCCTGGCATCGGGGGTACCTGGTTTCTGTTTACAGGTTGCTTTTTTTCACCTTCTGGCTGGTGAACAGTGTCATACTAGAGTGATTGGAACTGGACATAACATACATAACATTACATAAATATTATAAATGGTAAACACGTTCCTCTATTCCATACCTCAGGTTCCAGATGCCCATAATTACTATGTGAGCCATTTTACCAAGTCCTTCTTTGTATATCCTTCTTTGTATATCCTTCATTTTATTATAATTTTTTTTTATGTTTGTCCGATTTTATGTTAAGTTTCAGAGAATGAAATAATAAATAAATGGATAAACATCTTTGTGTTATAATCTTGAATAGATAAAAAACAATAGCTGTTATACAACAATGAATGCCAATCTTAATCTCATCTGTACAAATACAATTTAAACACAAGATTAAAGTTTTTATGCATTTTATATGTGCTGTTTTGAGTGCGAAGTGAACAGATAAAGCATGGCCTTGCAACATAGCGCATATTGAACTGGGGGCTTATTTTATTTTCATATTTCTTCAAATGTCCACAGTAAAATGTCTGATTATTTACTTAGGTATATCATTTGGCATCTAGAATAAGAACCCATTGGAATTATGAGCAAACCTATAAAACATTTTGTTTTATACAAGCTCAAACATTGCCTTGCAGCATTACGCATATTGATCTTGGGGGCTTACTTGAAGTTCATATTTCTTTACATTTCTACAGTAAAATGTAAATGGTAATAGAAAAGGCCTTCCAGAATAAGAATCTATTTGAATTATGAGCAAACCTATAAGAAATATTATTTTATATAGGCTCAAACGTGGCCTTGCAGCATTGCGCATATTGAAGTGGGGGCTTACTTTAGGTTCATATTTCTTGATATTTCCACAGTAAAATGTCTCCATATTTAACATGAGTATAGAAAATGGTATTTAGAATAAGAATGCATTGGAATTATGAGCAAACCTATAAGAAAAAATATTTTATACAAGCTCAAACATGGCCTTGCAGCATTGCGCATATTGAACTGGAGGCTTACTTTAGGTTCATATTTCTTAATATTTCCACAGTAAAAGGTCTCCATATTTATCTTGGTAATAGAAAATGGTGTCTAGAGCAAGAATCCATTGTAATTATGAGCAAACCTATATTAGAGCTTCACTCTGAGCTCTAAAACCTACTCGCGCAAGACTTACCGTAACTGCACATATAGACGCGCAGCACAATCTAAACGCCGGCTGGCGTGACCGTGTATTTACGAACGCCGGCTCACATGACCGCAGTTGAAATGAGTCACCATTACCGTATGACAGCTATAGGAAGTTATATATATAGACCCGTTGACAGCTATAGAAGTAGGCCTACTAACTGTGTCCTACGTGTACTGGGGAAGATAATGTGCATAGTAAGTACTTCTACCTGGCAGATTATATTTGTATTGAAGAGATACATGATTGATACTTTTACCTTCTGGATCTACTTTGACCTCCTCTAATAGAAGTGGCGATATCAAGAAGTTATAATATCGAATATAATTATCAAACAGAAACACAATGATCATGCACACTAAAAAAGGCTGGTTTAAAAACAACCAGAATCTGGGTTGCTTGGTTGATCCCACCCAGCAAAATGGGTTGACTTTGCGGTTAATTTAACTGAATCAACCCAGCATGTGTGTGGCTCAATATTTACTCAGTAGCTGGGTCAGAAACTAGTACCTACCCTTTGTGTAGATCATTAAACCCAATTTGCTGGTTCATAATGACTATATGCAGATTAGTTTTAATCTAGTCGATTAAAACTTTTTTAAAGTAAAATCTATATACATTTAGTATTTGGTAATGTACATATACATACAAGCAATATAATATATAATTATTTTACAAATAAGGATATTTTATTTTTAACAAAAAGCAATATTGAAATTAAACACATTTATATTGCGCAACTAGAGGATAGGTCATTACCAGAAAGTATTTATATAATTCAATAGAACATTTATCTATAGAACAAGTATCTATAATTTTTCTTAACCAATGCCAATTACTACAGTTCAAGCTCCATTCAGACTATACAGTAGTATGTGACCCGAACAGTGACACTAACGTAAAAAAAAAGGATAGCAAATAAACAATGTGTTTTACTGATTGATGCCGACATTCTGGACGAGGTGTAATGCCTGTCCTGTTAGGATAATGGATATGTTGTGTGACACCTCAGCATGTTAGAGGTACTCCATGTTTGTTCCAACCTATTATATAGAGAAAGGAGAAAGATAAAGTTAAAAAGACAACCAGTCAGTGGGATAACAGAAGCTAGGCTTGGACAATTAGAACATAAGTTATGACTATGGTATACCATATCATAGTGGGCTGAAAATGATAGGATAGGATAAGTCACATTATTAAATGCTATTACATGTTTAACAGATATAGTTTATTGACATTCATATTTGCAAAGTGTATTGTAAAAAGAAATCGGTGTGCAAATTTATCCTGTGTTATCTCTTCTACTGAACATTGGTGTTTCCAGTCTCACCATGATGTGGAATCATATCTGCTTACATACAGCCATAGTTCAAGTGTTGCACTGGTGCAGCCTCATTGTGGAAAACAAAAAAAACCTTCACAATCTAAAAGCTAAACAGTTACAAAAAGGGTGAATTGAAAGCTGCCATACTCACATTATATACCAATTATGAGTATGCTAACACATACCATGTCTGAAGTAGTTGTGGGATCCCAACTGTGGTTATCCTGTACTGTATGGAGCATGTAGATCGACAGCTGGCTCATGGGCTGTGGAGGTTTATTGTTTCTTAGTCTCTTGGGATATGGTTGATTCTAAATTACATCAAGATGACAATATAGCGAAATACAGAACAGTACATTTGGCGATGATTGACTGTTTAACTTAAGTTATTCTGCATATTCTGTAGGGCTCACACTCTTCCTCCCTGTGCGGCCTGATCATGCCCCTCAATCTATATCTGATGTTTAAGGAACCCAGTGGCTACATACCAGGTTGCCTGGCAGAACATTAAAATCTTAACATGAAGATGAATCACATTCTTTTAGTTTTTAATGATAAATGACAAAATGAGTGGATAGCTTGGCACACTATCATATAACATTTACTTAACTAGTCAATACCTTTTAATAGCAGTAGGTGGGTTTTAGCAAGGATTTATAGGCTACATATTTTGAATACTTGGCTAAACAAAAATCTATATACTTTAGTTGATACCATATGATAAATGACATCTAAGATAACTTCTTTGTGTAGCATGTTGTTACAAAACCATTTTTGGGGCTACAGTTAGACTTAGCTATATGCTAACATAAACTAGCCTTGTCTACATTGATTCAACTGTACTGAGATGGACCCAGCTACTAACCCAGCAGCTGGTTACACAAAAATTACCCAGCACTGTTGAAATAACCCCCCAAAAATGACACAACCTAGCATTTGAGGTGAAAAAACAACCCAGAATTATTTTGGTGTGCGCGATTTTGAAAATTGTTTGTCACTGAGGCATTTCTTCTATGTGTGTGTGTTCGTGCGTGCGTGTATGCGCGGGCCAGTTGTCCCAGTGTGAGCGGTGTCACTGCAAGGCCAGTGGTGAGGTGCATTGCTCCATCTCTGACTGCCCCGCCCCTCACTGTGTCAACCCAACCTATGAACAAAACCACTGCTGCCCCGTCTGCAAGAAAGGTAAGACTGTCTGCTAACTAGTCTAGTTACCACATTTACATGTTTAATAGGATGGGTCTCTTGGATGTCTTCACATCACCTCAAGCTCAACCTGAGCTACTCTACCTTCCTGGGTCATGTGGACCTGTCCATCACCTTAGAGGACACCGCTGTGTCCTCTCCAACTGTAAAGAATCTTGGAGTGATGCTGGACCACCTCGGTACCTCTGCCACTGACCTTTCTACCACATTGCTCTCCCATTTAACAAAAGCTCTCTATGATGATTCTTTATCTTCTAGCTCTTTCTTTAATGTAATTATTTTTTTAAATTTTTTTTCCCACTCTGTTAGGATCAGCTCTTAGAAGGTTTAAACACTTTGCTGGTATTTAGGCTGTTAGCAATTATTTTGAGGATTGAATGGTACATGAATAATTAGTAATGTATGTTGTGAAAGTTAGCCCTGATGACATGCTGTTATTATTCAACATAACAGAATGTTTGCGTACGATAACTAACCTATTCAGCTATTGACAAATGTACTAATTGTAGGTGGCTTTGGATAAAAACGTCTACTAAATTCTGTAAATCTAAATGTTATAGAACCTATCCATTATTACAACATGTCCATACAGAAGGAATGACAATCATACAAGTAGAATTTTTCTAATGTATAATGTATGTACATAATAATTATTGTGATTAAGATTATACAAAAATCTCTGATGTGGTTCACATGTGATCATATGAAGTTTGTGGGGTTTTCTGTAAGGGAGGAAAATATTATGTAAGGTTTTCGACTACTTAAGTGGAAATTCCAAATGCATGGTTATCCATACCAGACTGTATGTGCGGCATGCCCACACACAGATGCACACAAGCTATTTCCTCTTTCTGTCTTATTGCGCCCAGCTAGTTTGGCTGTATCTGCCAATATTAAAACATACAAGACTGATACAAATTTTAACATTGGGCTAGTTGTCAGGGATGGTGTAGTTTGGGGACCCAGGCGCAGACACAGGCAGGCAGGAGTGGTGTTCAAAGGTGTTTTAATAAGGCTAATTAACAGAAACTATACACGGGGAAAACACAAAACCAGGATATAAAGGATAACTAAGGAACCAGAGGGGTGTTTCACAAAAGCCGAATTTAGAAATCCAGGATAAGAGGTAAAGCTAGGCTTGACCTAGTGTGATCAGTGCATCCTGGCTTTATCAGTTTCAAAAAGGCCAAACCAGGCTCAGGAGGAGCGACTATGTCAAGCCAGGTGTAAGTAATTCAAATAAATGTGCGTCCGCAGCTTTCTTGAAGAGACCACACGGTCTATCACAGATTTACTGATGCTAAAATGGATATTTTAAATACATATTTTCTTCTCTCCAAGCGCTCAGCAGACAACCTCATTAAAAGAAAAACATGGTTACATCCTCTCCTTTGAATACACGAAAAAGCAATAAATCAACTAAAATAGTTTACAACATATTGGTCTCTGACTAGTCTGCCATTGACATTATCTGGAAATATTGCCGGATTGTCCCAGTCCATCTCCAAGGCCACTCTAGGAGCCCTTTCCTTCCTGAGATAGGCAATGTTGTGAAGGACAGCGCATGCAACAATGATATCACAGGCCCTGTCTGGGGTGAACCTCAGGTGGTGAAGGCACTGGAAACGGGACTTAAGAAGGCCAAATGCCATTTCTATTCGGCCCTTGTTCTTGCATAGGCAAGATTATATGTGCGTTGTGCTGCTGTCTGGAGGTCTGCAAAGGGAGTAAGTAAAAATGTCTGACAGGCATAAACCTTGTCTCCCAGCAGCACACCAGAGAGTTCACCTGAGAACACAAAGTAGAGTAATAGAGTAAAACTTTTGACAGTGTCATGATGGTCAAGATGCTTATCCAAACAAATTGTGTGGCTTACCTTGTGATAGTCGCTGGTTAATTGTGGAGGCACGAAAGACTCGGGAGTCATGGACTGAGCCAGGCCACTTTGCCTCTATATTGCTGAAGATGCAGTCAGCATCACAGACCATCTGAAGCAATAATATGTGTTAAGGTAATTTAATGCACGTAATAAATGTATCTAGTTGACCTAACCATAACTCACTCTTACCTGAACGTTGATACTATGAAAGGATTTTCTGTTAGCAAATTCATGTGCACCAGAGGGGCGTTTTATAAAGTTTCTTTTGTGATGTGTAGCCTAATTCATGTTACCTGCAATATTGTAAAATCCCTCCTTGATTTAGTTCCTTCTTCTGTGGCTGGGGAAGGTTATGAAGATGTGGGTATATCCTTTTAATGCCAAATAAACACTTCTGATGGTGTGGCAAATAGTGGCTTTGCTAAGATTTTCAGCATCTCCTACTGCATATAGGAACATACCACTAGCGAAAAATATATACAAATCATCTGTGAAACGGTCAAGGCATGGCTCTGTGCGGTGCGGTGTTGAATTTTGAGACCCAGCAGTCTGCACAGGTAGCGGATGTAATCCCCAGAGAAGCGGTAATGCTCATGCAGGTAATTGTCTGGAAAAGGCAACGGGTCAGACCTGTCCCGAAACACTCTTTCCCGTCTGAAAGCCCTTCTCAATATAAGTTCTTCATCATCTACGATGTCATCCAAAAATGGGCACGCTATTGTAAAGGACGAAACATGGTGGTTTGGATGGTGCCAAAAAGAAAATTGTTATCGTACTCTAGTGGCCAGTCTGAAGTGAAGTGAACACTTTTGCCCCTCACGGGCAGAGGGGTCCATGTCTAAATTGGCCAGAATTACCAGTTCTATAGATAATAGTCAACTTAGTGTGAAGGGATGTAACAACGGGAGTGCCCCGCCCCTCCCGCTCTAGCTCGCCGGCGTATTAACCACCGGCCTGCGGCCGTCCACTCACCAAGCGCACCTGGAGTTTCACGCACCTGTTCCGCATCTCCTCATCTCCTCACTCCCCTGCTATATAATCAGGGAGTAGGAGAAGAGGAGTTGTTGGTTATTGTTTGGCTTCAATATGATGTGGCCTATTGTCTACGTGTTTTCGCATTAAACGCTCATCGCTGTTTGGAAATGTATCACAGTTTGGATTCACGTTCTTTTGCACCTGCACTCGCGCACCTCAACCGTGACAAGGGATGAAAAGAGAGAGATATTGTTTTGGTCTTATTGCTTTTATTATTTTAGTGTACTTCTTTTTTCTAAACTGGTCTTTGTGTTTTATTGTGTTGTTTTATGGTTTGTGCTAGTTTGTACAGCACTACACAACTATTGTTTTTAAATGTGCTTTATTAATACATTTTGATTGAATAGATAGCAGATTTTTAAACTGTATAGTATACATATAGTATATAGTAACTGTATAGTATAGTCTCTCTGCTCGTCTCAATTCTGGCAACCTTTTGGACCAGCAAAGTAATCTGTGTGCCTGGGCCAACCAATGAGAGCAGGAAGGCTGAGTTGTAAACCCAACAGATGGGCTGAGCAGAGTCGGAGGCATATGGGATAGTCGTGGGTTTGATGCCTAGTCTTTGTGTATCCTGTCCTTATTACATGTGATCGTACTCAATGTAAGTTGCTTTGGATAAAAGTGTCTGCTAAATGACCTAATTGTTTAATAACTGTTTTTATGTATAACTCTAAGTGTAATATAGAATATTTGAATTGAATAACTGAACCGAATTGTCACTATCCATGTTGAATCACGACGTGTGTATACGACCGTTACACCACTACCTCCCTCTCCAGGTCCTAACTGTTTCGCTGGTAACCAGGTGATCCCGGCCGGCCTGCATGTTGATGTGGATGAGCACACTGTGTGCTTCTGCACCTACCGGGACGAGACATGGCACATGCACCCTCACGCAACGTGTGAGCAGCGGGCAAACCCGACCCCCCTCAACTCCCCTCCCATGCCTGGAGGACAAGAGGAAGAGAAGGAGATAAGTGAGAGTGGAGGAAGAGCATTTAGCCCTAGACTGGATCTGATACCATAATAGCGCAAGGGGGTGGGTGGGGTTGAAAGAGGGGTGGGTTTAAAAGTACTATTTCCTGTGTAGAGCAAGGCACTAACACTGCCAGTGTTAGGGTTTCCATTAAATGTGTAGAGCAGGACTCTAACACTGCCAGGTTTCAGGAACAAATTACGCAACTCTCTGCTGGAAGCTAGCCTGAAGGTGGGAGCGGGGGGTGGTGGAGAGCTGGGTATCAGATGGAGGGGTTTTGTGCCAAGACAGGAGGCCTGCTTGTCTTCCGTGCCCCCCACCAGTCTCCGTCTGTGAGGATAGCAACTGATAAGTAAGTAAGTAGGTAAAATGTATTTGTATTGCACATTTCACATAGCATTGCTGACCAAAGTGCTGAACAGAGCAAGAAAAGCAAAATAGAAACAAAACATAAACCAAGGTGGTATGATAAGATATTATATAAGATATTACGCGTGTGTATAATGCTACATGAAAATACCCTGCCCATAATAAGGTTTAGGAAGATGAGGTCGATATTAGACTTCATACATTAGCTACCACTTTTACGAGTATGAATATTTTTATTAAGAGCTCTGATTCTACAAAAATTTTTTAGAATTGTATAATAACATATTGTATAGAATGAATCCGGTTTGCACTGGTACAGGTTACTACTCTGTAGTTACTCTTTGCCATAGGCGGCTCTATGGGGTGGCATCTTCAAACAGACAAGACGATTGAAAATGTTTGGCATTTATGTTGTGTGGATACAAAATAGCACAGCGCATCATATGGTAGCCAATAGCCTGTAATGTAGGCTACGGCCATCTATGCAAGCGCTACTAACATTGCTTGAGTTACAGCCTGTAACAGTCAGTTGCTGCTTTCGCAGAGTGCACAATCAATTTCATGCTTCTCTGACATTGCAATGCTATGCACATTTAGGCAAAGGGGAGTAGGATTCTGTCAGGGAGTGGGAAAATGGCACTGGGAAAAATTTGCTACGTCAGACCAAAAAATGGTAAATGAAATCTATGATCTCTGTGGGTCAAACCTGGTTAAATAAAAGGTTAAAAAAAATGAGATGGAAGAAATGAAAATGCTGATAAACTGGAGTCCGTTCTGTTTGAATATCGACGACTGGGAAATTCTGCAACAGATGCCACACAAATGCCGATGGGGGTGTTAATGTTATCATCTATGTATGGCGTTTCTGATGTCTTTATACCGGTATTGAAAGTACCTGTGGAGGATTGGATTACTGTGAGTATAGTTGAACAAAAATCAGGGATATCATCAAATCGGGTGACGACCCACAGCTGAACAAGGGGATTGTTAATGCCTTGTGCTACTGCAGAGGCGTCTGAAATGGGGAACCTTTTAAGGAAATCGATGGCTGCTTTTGCTGGACTCATGAAATCTGCTACAAAAACAATTGAAAACTGCGCCCAAGCCAATTCTAGCACGGGGGTACGGTTAAATGTAAATGTTAATGGGTCGAATAAGAGAGTGTAATGTATGGAGGGGATGTGTTTAATATCTTACAAGATTTGAGAGTGTTGATCTAGAGAGAAACATGGATGTTATACTTATTGAACTGGTGGGAAATAATGATGGTTTCCACACATCTTATTTACTATGTTTGTATACATACATTTTGGACATTGCAATTGTTAAAAGAAAATCCCGTAAAGATTTCGACATCAAATATATGATATTGTTAAATGTCATCGTGGTGTTAATGTTCTAATGGAGCTGTTAAAGCTGTTTTAAAAACTTCGTAAAAACTATGTCATTTTGTGTAGCGGTTATAGCATACGTGAGTGTGAGTGTGTATATAGTGTTCCATTTAAATGTTGAATAAAGTTTTTGTGTTTCTCATTCTTAAATCTGAAAGTCTCTGATAATTTCATATCATAAATATGGACAGTCAAACGTGGACAGATGATCTGTTAAAGGATGTGTATTACACTTCGTCAAAACCCCTTGGTCTTACGGCGGCATTGAACTGTTACAACAGTGATAAAACACTCAAGGGTAAGAAGCTAAATGGGGTAAAGGCTACTGAATGGTTATCAGGTGAGGACTGTTATATGTTGTATAATCCAGTGAGAATACATTTTCCCCGAAATAGGGTTTTTATGATGAAACCCTTAAAATTATTTCAAGCATATGCAGGTGATGATTGCTACAAAGGATCGTTAACTATATGTTAATAGTTATAGATGTGTAACCCGGTTAAAATATATTCATTAAAATAAGGTATAAATTTGAATAAATAATTTCATGGGTTAATAAATATAATATAGATTCAATTAACCAGAAATTACATTTTAAACCGTAAAATCAACAGTGTTCCATTAACTCTTAAAGAGTTTATTTTAACACTATTTCTGAGCATATATGGTCCCATTCAATGTGTTAAACCTACTCTGACATTAGTGTTGAATATCTAGAGTTAATTTTACACTGAATAGTGTTGCAAAATAACACTACCAGTGTTGACAATTACACTTATCATTGTTGATATCATTTAACACTACTTCTTTTTAACACTGTTGATGCCATTCTACCTTCTATTGTTGACTGATAAGTGTTGTTAAATACTCTTACTAGTGTTGTTTCTGTTAACTCTGCCATTTGGTTTTCCCAACCGCCAGCACTCCAAATATTTATGCTTACTTCTTTGCGTTACTTCTGAATGATAAATTAGTGCACACAAAGAAGTCGATCTCATCATATATTATTCACATCACTGACTCAATATGCAAGCAGCATACTATATAAAAAAACTGTTCACAATCATGTCATAACTTATTTGCATATCACAATGACAACAGTGCACAGTATGGAACAACAAAT
>JAOEHI010001012.1:0-13111 GCA_025447815.1 Percopsis transmontana
GTGTGTGTGTGTGTGTGTGTGTGTGTGTGTGTGAGTGAGTGAGTGAGTGAGTGAGTGAGAGAGAGAGAGAGAGAGAGAGAATAGTAGTAGCAAGTGAAATGTTTGGGCAGAGAGAGGCTCCATAAAGGCCCCCAGGTGTTACCATGAGATGTCTGTGCTTATGTCTGCATGTCAACAGTCTCCACTATACAGACTGTGCTCTGTAACTCCCACAACTGTTTTTGCTGGGAATGTACTGTTAGGGAGGCAAGTGAGTGAAGATGGCACTTCACTTCATTTTTGTTTGGGGTTGCAGTGCACTCAACCAGGACAGCCAACTATGTCAAATGTGACTTTGGTCCTGAATAAGAAACCCCACTGCCCCCACTGCACCACAAAGGCACCTTTCCAGTGCCAGGGGGGGGCAAGCGGGCACCGCTGCCGCTGCTTGCCCATCGTGCCAGAGAGGGAAATCACAAGGACAGAGGGGAGATGACCTCCTCTGGTGCCAGGCTGGCTGGACCTGATAAAGACACCTCATTACATAGGTCCATTTATCTCCCTGCTGGCCCAATCACCTGCAGCCGATGACAGCAGGAACATTTCCCGGACCAAACCCCCAGTTCAATTTCAGATAACATTGTCTTTACCATATACCATTCCATTCAGCAGATCGCTTATAGGCATATATAAATTCTCATAGATGAGAGAGTTCTCAGTTTAGATACAACATTTAGAAAATTGAGAAATTATAACATAACACCTCATCATTTGAAGTATAATGTAATGTTACTAATTTTGAACACTTTATATTTAAGTAAAACATGTATTCCATCTGTATTCTGTCTGTATGGTGGTTACATTCCTACATGCCCACCTACCATGTCAGTGGTTAGTAAGCTGGTGCCAGTGGTGGTTCAGTAGACAAACTGACGTTCAGCTTATCCGTTTACAAACCTACAAGTGCAACTTGACGCACTCCATTTGACCACACTGGAACTAATGAGAACCAATTACAAGGGTACAGTGAATTATTGATAATGCCTAAATTGGTATTGATTGAGTCGTGGGGTGAAGGAAATACGGAGGGGAACCGGTCATTTACACCCCATCAGGAGACCCAGCAATCACAATACTCCCAAATCCATTCCCATGATATCCCATGAAGCATGGACAATCGAATTCCCTACCAATTCCCCAAAATTATCCAGTGGCATTTCGCTTCCGCTCCCCTGAGCTGGGAACTTTATGGGGTCTTTGGGGAAGTCGCAGAGAGGAACTGGGATATGGTCCCGGCCATATGGCCCTCTGCAGCGCTTTAAATGTCATGGACAGAGATGGAAATATGTAGTAAAGCCCAGGCACAGAGAGTTCTTCCAGCTCAGTAAATCAGTCGGGCCAGTTGGTAGGCACACACTCAACCAGTAGCTGAATAAGCTGCAGTGTCCACTGTGGTTATATTTCAGCCAGCCATGGCTTTACATTATGGGAATGTGGTTGTAGCTGTAAGTAGTAGTTAGTAGTTGTAGAAAACCAAAATGCATCACACAGGACCACTTTGTATCCACAGACATTTACAGAGTTGGTTCCACCGCAGGAGGAATGCATTGCCGTTTATTACCCGGCTTCAAGGTTTGGTCATTATTTTGTAAAGATATTCCAGTAGAATGCAAATGTAGAATACCAAAGGACCAGATTAGACACTGCCACTTCCCACCTGACCTGCAAAGTTTTGATTGTTTTATTGGCAGACTGACGGGGCACAGCGGTAGCTGTTGCGGTGTACAGTAAATCTGCCCTGCGGTCGCAGTGAGAAATGGCTTTCTGATAATAGCCTACCGACTAATCAGCTGAACTGAGACCCGCCTCCAGCTGAGCAGAACAGAATGCTGAACCAACACCATCAATTATGCAACAAAGATTGCCTCCTGTTGCCAACTGCATACACCGGAATTCGCTTCAGGTGTGTAATAGTAGAAAGAGCCTGTGCATGTGTGTGTGTGTATATATATATATGCATGCATGAGCGTGCGTTTATTGTCTTGAAAAGTTACTTGGATCCCATCTCAATAATGCATAGTTGCATGTCATTTGGTTGTCAGACATAAATTAATTACCTTTCTCTAAGGCCCTCTGAAGTCACACACATCAGCTAAAGTGCCTAATCGCTGTTTTGCTAGAAAAAACTCTAAATAAATGGCAAACAAGCACAGGATCACTTAGCATTGATTTAAAGCCCATGGGCAAAGCAGAGAGGAGAAGTTGCACACAGCTGCAGAGAGCTGTGCAGGAGTTTTAACAAGTGGCATTTCACCTGCTTGCTAACAAGCAGGGTGTTGTGACAGTTCTGTATATCATTACAATTAGCTGTGGGTTTATGTTAGTACAATGCTTTGTGTATATAAACATTCCCACACTAAAGGTGAAGCTCTAATTGTTATGCGCTAGCTCTAAATTGTGTGAGGGAACTGAGACTTTGTTGATTCTTTGGCAAGCCTGAAAAATATTTATTTTTAAAGAAAGAAAACAAACATATGTTCTAATGTTCCAGAGTCTGGAAAATTAGATACATTGCATTTTTACCACTAATAATGAATTCATAAAAGTATAATATCTCTTGCTAGGGACTGTGTTTCCAAGATGTAAACACAAAGATTGAGTTTGTTTACATATTTCTATATGCCTGAGCTTGCTAAAGGAATATGGCTGAATGAACAAGGGGGGAGGGTGTTTTGTCATTTGTATGCAGGGCTAGCATCCAAGCAATATTGTCATCATGTTTCCGACAAAAGATTAGATGAGCCACAGCCCCAGCGGTCTCGCTAACAGGTACAGTTAGGTCGTGGATGACTCAAATTGGAAAAACAGTGGGGGATTTCACTGTATGCCTCAACTGTAATTGAGGTGGACGGTGGCGTTGTGCGTGACAGATTAACAAAAGGTAGAGGTAGACTGCATCAGTACTGTGCAGGCCTGGGCTGGTCAGGTGTGAAATTAAACAGGAAACAGACATGGTCAAACGCAGCGTGCACTACAAAAATATGTGCTAGACCCTCTATATGTATAATTAATTAAAATGCCCCCATCGTGCCTCTGTAAAAATAGAGGTTCATGGAAACTCAATCTTACCTTCTATGAGCATGTTTTGCAGGATAAAAACTGTGTAGCATGGGCGTTGTAAAAATATATTTCACATTATCAGATAAATTGTCTCAATTGAAAAATCTGAAAAACTGAAAATTATTCATTTCACCAAGGAATTTAAACTTTGAATTCCAAGTCTGTGATGTCACCATAGCCAGCCCCTCCGCACAGGGAGATAAGTAAGGGGAAAGGATAGAAAAGAAATGAAATCTTAAAGAAAAAAGGGAATGAAGATACAAACCATCTGGTGGGGAAATACATCCGTCACAAGCCTCCATCAAAATTCATATACTGAACTGCACTGTGTGTGTGTCTGTAGGAGAATGTATAAAATAGTGAATTATTGACTTAGATTTTCACAGGCTGAAGGTCAGAGTGTATAGGGGAAAAGTGTGATTAAATATGTATGTTTTCTTATTGTCTGTCCTGCTGAGTGCTGAAATGGCCAACATAACCTCAGATTATTCCTACAGTTAACACAAACAGAATATCCTGTGAAAGAGCATGGACAACTATCAAGTATGGCAACAACCAGCTGGATCTAGTTTCAGACCAGAGTCGGAAAAGGTTCATATTGGTTAGAAAAAGATTTAAGAAAAGTGAAAGTAACCTAGTATAAGGTTTATTTTTGTTTAAATTAGAAATCTTTTATTTATTTTTTTACCTCTTATCTATATGTGGCTCTCTGGCGGTGAGCGTTGAATGAGAACTACATACATTGTGCAGATCCCAGTCTTACTGGACAACACGTGTCACTTCCATGCATGTCACGTCCGGCATGCATTGTGTTACCTCATGGGAACGAATCATGGATTAATGACTCCCCTCAGACTCCCCAACAAATAAGTAATCATGTTCCGATTGGCTCCAGGTGAGCAGCAGGGGTGTGTTGGCGGCTCGGTAGGCTGCATGCCGGCGAGACCCAATGGGAGCGGTGAGGTACTGTTCCTGACGGCGCCCCCAGTACGTTACACAAAGTATTTTAGTTACTTTACTTCACCTTTTATATGCAACGGGATGATAGTGATTCACCCAAAAAAAGTATGGCTATTAGGTGATAATTAATATTACAGTCCCCATTAGGACATCATAATTGAGCTTTAGCAAGCTTCTTAAATTTACAATATCCCTAGTGTAGTGCAACTTTACTCCGATAATACAGATTTGTAGACCAGTAGAAAAAAGGGACTAATTGGATTATCAGTAGCAAATGTAAAAAATGATCGGCAATAGAGTCACGTCTTAATCACCTCTTCCCTCATAAAAATAACAGTGGCCTTCTCTTACGGCCTAATTGATATTTCATTACGACCTTTCTATTTATGATTTTAATGGCGTGTCCTATCACAGTGCAAGACAGGGTTGTTACTGCTAGCAGCCTGGGGTTCCGACTGGATGTATAGTCAGCTTCCATGTGGTTAGGATGGGACCCAATAAAGAATGGCGATTTATGCTTTTACCCTTTGGATACAGGTTTACTAGAACATAGACTCATTAAATAGGCCTAGATGGCTGTCCCCTTCTTTGTCGCTCTCTCACTCTCTCACTCACACACACGCACTCATATTCAATTTGTTAGACACTGCAGATTCCCAGCAACGAGGCAACGACAGCTGTACTCCGGGTCAAAGGACTTGTCAATTAAACTCACTAGATTTGTGAGAAACAGAGACTAATATTACAGCCCAAAAATCACTGCGCTCTCTCTCTCTCGCTTCTGTGCTCGCTTGGCCTGGCTCCTCAGTGCTCAATGTAGTGTACCCCCCCCCCCCACCCTCATTAGGGGGCTTGGGCGGTGCTCTGACA
Source organism: Percopsis transmontana (assembly GCA_025447815.1). Taxonomy (NCBI): domain Eukaryota; kingdom Metazoa; phylum Chordata; class Actinopteri; order Percopsiformes; family Percopsidae; genus Percopsis; species Percopsis transmontana. The sequence goes on from JAOEHI010001012.1 coordinate 4,930, forward strand.
AGTGATGCCTCTCCAGGCCAGACATGACACCACCTGCAGCTGCAACATCCCGCCCCATTCATCACTTCCTATTTACAGCTTGATGAATGCTAATGTGGTATCCAGAGCTTGTACACTGGCCGAGACCACCTCAGTGGGAGCGGATATGAAGGTGGTCGGTGGGGGAAGGGGGGCGTCAGTGGGCATAGATTTGTCCCGCCATAAGGGTCTTTCTCCTGCAACGCCCGCTATTTGCCTATTGGACAATCAAGGGTGTAATGACTCTGCACGCCAATACTAAAGCCCTCTATTTCCTGAGAAATACAGTCTTCCTGATATAATCTATTCCTTCTAAATATCTTGATGCATGGGCCTTGAATTCAGAAACCTTCAAAGGTGCCGAGGTGCAGTACATCACCCGATGACAAGCTCCACGCTGGAAAGAAACATCATTAGTGGATCACGGGATCACGGATCAGGCAGGCAAGGGACCACCGCTCTAATGACTCATTGTGTATGGGTGCAGCTTTGTGTGGCTATTTTGTCCATGTAGAATTATGAGCTGTAGCTGCCGGAAGGGTGCGTCCGCAGACTGACAAAGGGGGTGTTGAGATGCAGGCATGGCACGGAGGATCTGATCAAAGGGACGGCTCTTTGATGAATGCTGTTCATTAGGGCACACCCGAGTGGGTGACTGGAGAGGACACGGAGAGAGAAAGAAACATGAGACCAAGAGAGAGGAAGAGAGAAAGTCAAATGACACAGAGAAAGATAGGAAAGTGTGTTGTGGTAGAAAGTGTAAAGATAAATGGCATTATCCTGTGGTACGAGCTATAATATGAAAGCATCCCACTCCTGGCGCTGTTGCAGTAGGCTTCCGGTCAATTCCGAGAGTGGCCACTGGGGGGAGGCAGTCCTCTTGTGAGTAAAGGCATCTCCTGCTTTATCCAATGTTTCATTCACAATATACAGTGCGCAGCCCTCCAAAACACATACACACACACACACACACACACACACACACACACACACACACACACACACACACACACACACACACACACAAACACAAACAACCCCTCTGGCCTGTAGCATTTCAGTGTTAATCTAAAATAAATGGGCAGTTTGTCGGTGGAGAGCATAACCAGTTAATTGTAGGACATGAATCATCTGTGGCAGTTAAAAACACAACAGCATAGTGGGCAAGCCCAGCTGTCCTGTCAGAGCGCTTGACTGATGGTTTAATGGATAAAAGACGACACAGACAGAACCCTGAGTGACAGATGAGCTGATCTTCCACTCAATAATATCTACGGCGTGCATTACAAGGGTGAACGCAGCCTCCTCTTCCTGCGAATGCCTAAGCAACCGTCGAACTGTGCTCGTGCGTCCGCCCACATGCCATGTGCACAGCATACTCATATCTCCTCATTGTATGGAAACTCATGCTGCAATCCCTTACCAGGGCCCAAAAGCTGATTTGCTATGACTGTGGAGAATGCCGAGCGTCGAGCAGTCTCCTATGTTTGCAGCACGAGTGTACAAATTGATTTGGTATGCTGTTCCTCTCCCTCTTTGCTGAAGAACCAGATGTCACACGCAGTTCTGAAATACCCGAGATTCAATTCCAGAGATATGAATAGCGTTTTCAGGAAAAGCCCACTCTCGGGTTATGAAATGGAGAGATTGCCGCAAATGGATCATCTGTAGTCTGGTGTTACTTTCAAATATGGTGTTGAGTCTGGCCTCTCCCATACGAACAATTAGATTAGGCTATACTGCTGCGTGCAATAATGAAAAACTGGCTACCTTTGACAGCTGTTCACTAGGAAGAGAGCACACGGACACACGGAATGCAGAGTTGTTTATATTGGGTCAGCGGTGGTCATCTGTCAGGTAACTGGTGGCATTAAAGCTACTTGGCAAAGTGGCGGCCACTCTGGTCATAAGATGGAACTGTTTGAAAGACCCGCCTGCTTTGCAAACTTCCAGCAAAGCGGGGGGGGGGGGGGCAGAAGTAGTTTCAGAAATCACTTTAAGCCTGGCAGTGTCTGTTACCATAGTAACATAAACTACATCATCACATCAAATTCCTCACTACTGAACAATTCCAAGCGGTCTTGTTTTATGGTGTACCTTTCAATGGAGCTTGGGAAGGACAATTCTAATAATAATTGAAAATAAAAGTGTATATTTGTAACATCCGGTGTGTTTCTCAAATGGGGGTACTACTACCCCTAGGGGTACTTTAAGGTACTACAGGGGGTACTTTCGTTAGAATAATAGTAGGCATCTATTCTTTTAGACAATCTCCTTGAGCTATTCTTTACGTATATTATTAATTTTTTCAGGTTTGAAACCATTTTCATTCAATACTCTTATTGACACTTATATGATCAAATCTATTCTTATATTGAAAACATGTTGTAGTCCGGTAAAGGGGTACTTGGGCTTTGAATGGAATGGAAAAGGGGTACAGAAGCCAAAGCACTTTGAGAACCACTGTATTAGCCTAACACCTGACTTCCATCACAATTATCATGTACGTGAACCTGTCCTTGTCTGTGGGGGGTATATATGTTTGGGCTTTCTTTTCATTCATGTTGGTTATTGTTGGTATTTGGTTGGAACGTATTTGCTGGCCGAGAGCCTGTGACTCTGATGGAATACTACACTAAAAATGGCGAGCATAGTCTAAGGTTTTCGTGTTTCGTATTTTCGTGTTCTCGTTTCGTTTGCATCTGCACTCCCCACACAAACTCACTACAATATTTCTACCTATAAGAGTTATCCTATACAGCTTTAACAGTTTATTGACACTGTCATTTACAGAAGATGATTCCACTAGCTTTCCACACATATAGTTTATTCAAACAAGTGCAATGTTGAACAAACAAAGTGGCAAGCCATTAACTCCCTCGGGACTGCTTCTAAATTACATATCAATTATGTGATAATGAGTCATTAGCCCAAAACGCGTCTTGAGCGGCAGGAACTGACATGGAGAGAGCGAGGGCAACAGAGATGCGATAGGCACTGAGCATGTATCATACGTGATTATTGAAGAGCATCACAGAGGCTAGCTCATGCTAACATTAAGCATACAATATTTACGCTAAACACAACGTTCCCGAATCCCTGACATACTCTTTTTTTTTTTTAAAGGAATGAAAAGGTATGCCCAGTTGGAGAGAAGGCGAGGGGAGAAATGGATTGCAGAGATAGAAGGAGAGGAAGAGTGGTCAGAAGCCAACTTGTTGGGTTTTCTGTGAGTGTGTCATTTACACTACAAAGGCTCCCCATTGCTTTGGAGATCAACCCTTTAAATATGACAAAAAGGAAGGTCTAGCCGGAAAGGATACTGTATCTCTGTGTCCTTCTCCATTATTCTTCATATTCACAATTAACGGCCAGTCCCCCCCTACCCCCCTTTATTCCTAAAGGGCACCTCTCAAGTGATAAACTCTAAATGCAAAAAATGGCTTTGAAAAAGACGCTGAAGAGATTTGGGGGAGGAAGGAGTCTTGGAGGGGAGGGTCGTAAACCATACACAGAAGAAATAACTACATGTAGATGTGAGATGAGAAGGGGACAGAGACAGTTAATAGAGAGAGTGAGAGAGAGAAAGAGAGAGAGAGAGAGAAAGTGTTTCAATACAGTCTCCAGGATGCGCTCTAATAATCAGCACACCAATTTAAAGCTCTCCACAGAGCAAACTAAAAGAGAGCTGGATGCGCATTGAACAGAGGCTAAGCCTCGGATGGCTCTTGGTTCCACTCAAAAGATAAAGTGGCATCAGAAATAGGCTGAGAATAGTCAGCTAGTATATCTATTAACCTCTGAGATGGGCTTCTTTGCCGTATGCATATTCTTCACCGTGATTCTTAAACCTTTCGATCTGACTCCCAAAAAGAAGTTGTTTATTTCCCTTTGTGCATTCCAAAGCAACAAACCACTGTTGAAAAATACATTTTATTTTAGACAATTAAACAAGATTAGAAATTATAATGGAAAAAAGATCAAACTCTTGTGTTCAGTTTGTGTTGAGATCTGGTAACATACAGTATCTAATCCTCAGTGATACATTAATTATAGATGCAAATGAAATCCCATCCTGTGAAACAGATTTGTTAATGTCTACACTTCACAGTTTGTGTCTCGGGGAAATGTTTTAAGCATGCGTCTGCGACGCAAATCTCCTATTTCTCAAATTTCATAACTCAATCTCTGCTTTTCTTTAGGGTGACTTCAGAAGATTGTATGTCTTTACCATAGCACACAAAAAGCTGAACCCAGTCCAATCTTGTTGAAGGGTGGTCCCCTTGCTTACTATAACAGAAGCACACAAAGAAAATCTTAGCAAACTGAGACTGTGAAAAAACCCAACTCTGTCAGTCAGCATTAGAACTATAAGTCTTCGAGGCCTGGTGTCTCATTAAGTAGGTATCCTGAGATGCTTATCCAGGATTAAAGCAAAACAGACGAGTCTGAATGACAGTAAGCAATGTAAGTGTAACGCTAACTGATACCAGATGAGTAGATATTCCCTTTCAGTTCTAGGCCTAATTCTCTGTTGTATAGTTCAAAGAGAGCTGAGCTGCTGGCATTGTGTCTGCGCTCCATTCACCGGACCGTAATCCCATATTGAGGAGTAATCCACTGGCTGAGCGGCCGTACTGAGCAGCCCTCCTCCTTTACTCAACCAAGCCTGAATGAGTTGCTAGGATGGCTTTTACTGGGCTCTCCCTGCTCCCGTCTACGGGGTCAATGAGAGGTGAAAGGAAGAAAACAGAGCTGCGATGGAGCCAATAAACTGGCAGAATATCATCCGTGTGCACCTCAAAGTCAAGCTCCAGGTACGGGCCGAAGGTTGGAGGAGGAAGCTGGGAGGAATTTCCATTAGCTGCTCATTGATGTGCACTCAGCAGAAAAAGACACCGGGGGCCACATGCGTGCACTAACCATGCTCCTTAACCGCCACCGCCATAGCACACACCCGCACATACTCATTTCTAGTCCTATGGTGGACCGATTGACTTGTTCTGCATGCATCGTTCATAATTCTGACTGTCAGAAAGGGAGATATTGGTCGCGGGGCAAATTTCCCACATCAGCACTCTGTTGTAATTTCCTGTGATTCTTGGGACGTGCTACACTCGGATGGCGGGCTAAATTGCAGCAGGGCGCATTACCTCCAAAAGGTGCCTCGCTAGCTCTTAGACGGCGCCATTAGCAGTGGAGTGAGCCCAATGATAAGGCGGGGGCCCTGGGGAGCTAGCGGGGGGCTGTAATGATGACAGTCCCTATACCGCTCCATCTGGGGGTGCTTCTGCTCAGCTGAGCTGGCTAATGTAAGACACCAATCACATGGATCTGCATGTCTGTACAGTATGTGGATCGTTTGGAAGTTACTTCAAGGGTCATATTCCAGTCATCATTCCATATACAGGGCTGGATAAATAAGAATATGCCACACTTGCTGCTAATGCTGCATTTACTACTATAAAAACTACAACAACATGTAATCCCTAATATAGTATAACTGGCATGAAAAATGTTAAAGAAAAGGGAAAAAATAGAAAAAATGTATAATAGATTTTACTAGCCGGTATGCGTTTCCTTCATCTCATTCTCTCTCAAAACCTACTAAACATGTATAAATGCAAATGTAAATATATATATACGAAAAATCTCCCTAGTAAACGTTTCTCTAAATGAGTTTGGTTTGTTTCTAAAGGCTAAAACAACCTGTGGTATGCTGAGGCCCGTCCCTGGCTAGTGTCTCAGAGGCCAACTCGCCTTGCCAGGCAGTGGATGAAACACCTGCACCCAGTTTCCCCTGTCTTATCTCCATTATCCAGACACCAACCATAACAAACATCCTATAATCCTCTTAGCGCTGTAGAAACACACTACCTCACTTGGCCCAGATCAACATTACCTCTTACCTGAGACAAGAACTCCAATACATTTTCATACGGTAATTATCTATCTGCCACTGATAAAAAAGGAATCAGACAGGACACTGTATATTATGGAATGCAATTTTGTGACATTATAGGAGGTGAGGTGAAGTTTTTCAAATGTATTTATTTATTTACTTTTTGCCAGACTTGTTTACATTGAATTAGGAGTTAATTTCATGGTGTGAACAACAGTGCAGGAACAGTGCTGGAACAGTGCTGAGTGCTGGAACAGAGCCCTGGACTTTGCGTGCGTTTGTGGTTGCATGCATTGGCTGTGTGATTGTTTCACGCGCACACGTGTATGAGTGTGAGTATTTGTAGAGCACTAATGACCTTGAGTGCCTCCTGCTTGCCTGCTACTGTCATCAGGCTGGCAAAGGCTTTGATTAGGAGTAATTAATGCTCTCACATCTGGTGGGCGTCCCCTCGCTCCCCCCCCTTCCCCATCTATCTGATTTAAAAATTTGCCCATCACTTCTTTTTTCTTGTGCTCTCTGTACAGCTTCTTCCCCTCTTCTCCCCTCTGTTTTAATTTCTCTATCTGTCTCTCTTTTCCAAAGCACACGGAGAACCATCGATTACCTGACACGGGTCCTGCTTCTGGTTGTTGGAGATACTCTCCACACCACTTTTAGCTGAACTTTCCCTTTTTTTCCAGCGGTGTGCGTGTCAGTGTTGATACGGGTGAGCCTCTGTCACTGTCACCTTCATTTTCGCCGGGCTTTTGATCCGGGTTTTTTATGCTATCCCCGCGCTGCTTCAGTGTTGTGCGAGATGAAACGGCTGTTTTCTTGGAACTTGAGCAAAGGCAATCCCCCAGCAGTGATCCTTAACCAGCCGGGCCTCTCCCAGGAATTACACATCACATGCTCACAGGAATAGAGGAAAATAAACAGATGTGTTGGGGAGGACGGGGGGGGGGGGGTAACAGAGGCCAGTGCGATTATATTTCAGACTTTACCATAGTTAAAGTGGTAGTATGTAATTTTTGGTTCACAAGGGGGTCGTGGTGAGCAAAAAAAAAGGTTTCACAAAAAGTATGTGTGCATCTGCTTTGTCCAATCATGTGCTTCAGAATTCAGACAGAATGGCGGTACAGCTTTTGCTGAATGTAATTCCACTCAGCTCAGATTTGACGGTGAACGCTTAGGTACATTATTATGTATGTATGTTAACCCTTACATATTGAAATAACCAGCACAAAACAGTTGTTTTGTTTTGTTTTTAATTAATGATACTTTAAGGATCTCTACATGAATGGGTTAGCTGCAGTAAGTTTTATTCAAGCATTTATTTCATACAATGCTCAGCTCTTCAAACGGAATGTGCGACGCGCATCCGTCAACGTTTAATTTCTCCCCCAAGAGGAGATGCATATGAAACCAAATCCCAATGACCTTAGAACAAAGCCCCACAGGTCTGGTTAACCATGAGTGACCCAGAGCCAGGGTTGTGTTCCCAGACAGCCAGTGGCCATGCTGTCAACACCAGCCCATTGACTGCTGCCCTGCCCTGGGTCTGTGCAAACCACCTGCCCCACCTAAGATCCCCCGGCCCACCCCCTTTTCCCTGGAGGAGAGAGAGATAGAGAGATAGAGAGAGAGAGAGAGAGAGAGAGAGAGAGAGAGAGAGAAAGCAGATGTCTGCCGTGGAGAGGGTCCAGCCATTATCACTCACAGCATGGGGCCTCATCCAATCAGGGAGAAGAATGAGGAGACCAGTTCTTTAACTACTCCCACCACAGTCTTTACTATGTCCTCCTGTCCAGGTTTATATTGGTAGCAGGACGTAATATCACACAGTTAAACTCAATTGTGTTCTAATTGAGTATTGAGTAGAACAAGTATATTGCATCGCTGAGTTATTGCTTGAATCTGGGGATTTGTAATTGTAATTTAGAGTCCATTTGAAACGGACGTTATATTAAATTGTAACAAAATAATAAAAGATATAAATAATACATCAAAAAGAAGGCTTATGAGCATTGGTCCAGTATGCTCTCTTATTTCGTCTGATCGCACGTCAGGCGCGACAGCCAGCTTTCAGTGAGACAGAATCACAGCAGGAGGGGGGAATAGTGAAAATAAAGCCGCCACATGGGAGGATGATTTTGGATGATGGAGGAGGGGAAACTGTGTGTGTGTGTGTGTGTGTGTATGCTGCGTGTGTATGCGTGTGTATGCGTGTGTATGCGTGTGTATGCGTGTGTATGCGTGTGTATGCGTGTGTATGCGTGT
>JAOEHI010001013.1:0-13111 GCA_025447815.1 Percopsis transmontana
TATATATATATATATATATATATATATATATATATATACATACATACATACATACATACATACAGTATGAACATAAAGTTTTACGCTGATATATATATATATATAATATTTACCATTCACGTTTTAAAATACCTCTATATATTTTGAAGTATTTTTATACAATTAAGGTCCGTGTGATTCTTTTTCATGTTAGGAGTGGTGGGGCGGTGCCCTAGCGCCCTCTATTGACCAGCAGCCACTGATGCACACACCAGTGCCAACAATCCCAGCTCACACTGTAGGCTGTCAAACACTACTACTTCCATCCCCCCCGTGTCTACTCTCAGGCACTGAGAGATCAATAACATCCCTCAGGGAGTGTTGACTCTCCTTCACAATAAAAGTGCCCCAGACTGGGAGGCATTATTCTGAAATCACAAAGACCCCCACCCCCCACCCCCCGAGGAAACAGTGGACTGGCAGCAGATGGACACAATGGGGTCCCCATTAGAGCAGGCTGGTCACGAACACCACACTAACTGCCCCGAGGACAATGAAATAAAAGACTTCTCTATCCCTTCATGTCTTTTCTTTTTCTCTGTTATCTGACTGGCTGTCTGTCTGTCTGACGCTCTCACGTGTGTGTGTGTGTGTGTGTGGTTGGCTTTTAAATTTGTAGACCTCTGAGGGGTGCTCTGTTTAGCCTGCCATGTACAGTATTGTATGAGGTTGGTGTGTGTGTGTGTGTGTGTTGGGGTGGGGTCGAATCTGTTGGTCCCATCTGTAGAAGACTTGATTAGACTCTACAGACCCTTGAGGAAGAGTTTACTCAAAAGATATAAAATATATAGCAAATACATTGTCCTAGTGTCAATAAGATAGTGATTAAGTGTTATGGTTTAGGGCTGGGTATTGGCAAGGACCTCATGATACGATACATGGGATACGATATGTATCACGATAAATGGTGATAGGCTACATATTGCGATATTGCTGTGTACCATCTGGGTAGTCTAATATGTACATCACATTATATTGATAGCTCAGCTGACAAATTGAGTGAAAAATATTTAGCTCTAAATTTCCTTTTCAATTTATTTGAACAATATTTGCATTACACATTGTATTAAATCTGTTTAAAACATGAATAATGTATTGATAATTGAATTGTATCCTTCATTTTTTTTATATCTATTCCCCGTCTTGTTCTATATAATTTTGATTAATTAAAACAATTTTTAGTTTTTTTTTGTATGTATCGATACGTGGGTCAAAAAATTGTGGTATAAAATATCACGATACTCAGCTGTATCGATTTTTTTTGTTTTGCACAGCCCTATTATGGTTATGCAAATGCTGGTTTAGACATACGCACACAAAAAAGCTGATATAGCTCCTGATCTTTTATGTGTACTGTCTGTACAGTTTGAGAAATTGTGTTTTTCTCTGCTCATTTGGGAATGAAACTGTATTTTGCCTTTTTTAAATGCATTTTATGCTATCCCATTTAAACTCCCATCCCACTATTCTTGTATTTCTTCCCCTTATGCCCTGCAATTTTCCACCTCTAGCAGCCAACAGTATTCCTTTCTGTGTGGTAGCTTTGTTGGCTATTTTTAGCGCCGTCTTTCTCAGCCAAGGGGATTAGGACCATGGCAATGATGACTTTTATGGGCATGAGTCATTAAGATCAACAAATTAACCCCTTGGGCTTGTGTACAAACAAACACACATGCAAGTTTTGAGGCCCACAGCCACTCCTAAAATTACTACGCATACTTAATTCCGTGATTCATATGTTCAGTGGCTAACCCACTAAAAATAATATTTTAATATGATGGGGAATAATATTACTCCTCATCTCAAAACAAGCAACGTGTTAAGCGACAACTAATAAGGTATCATACCAAGAAATTAGATATTCCCCGTTTAAGGAATGTGATGCTAATTAAAACAAAATGTACACTGATTGGAAATCTCACAATTGACCTTTAACTAAGAAAACAGCCCCACTTTAGAAGATATTGATGTTTTTAAACATGGTGAAATTATGTGATACTTTCTTGGGCCTGTTTTTGTGGCTTGTAGCATGCTAGTTTCACACCTGTGTGTTGTTGGCATTTACACTACATTCTGTTGTTCTCATATAGGATGGAAACATCCCTATAGTTTTTGTTTTCTAAAACACAAACGTACCGCTTGAATGTTGGTTTGTTCCTCCTCCTGGTACATCTGTTTCCACAAGCACCATCATCGTCTGCAAACTTTAAAATGCCCTCACCGGCTTGTTTTCAGTTTAACAGGAAGCCCCTGGAAGTTTATTTTTTTTTAATAGCGTAATATCACCCGGTCAGTTCTTTCTTCTGTGTGCAGAATGCCCAGAGGGTCTGCAACTGAGATGTATACCCTTTACTAACAATGCTGTGGGCGATGTCTCTCTCTCAACCACCTTTCCTGTAATTCTCACTTTTACACTCCAACAGAAAACAAACAAACAAATATAAATTTGATAAAATATGAAATTATATGATTATATCCCACTACGTCTATACTATACTATATCCCACTATTTGTGCGGATGGATTGTTGCGGCTTTAGAGTTGCAATAGGATTACCGTCATATATTGTCTATAGAGACTTCTGTCGTCGACCCTATTCTAAATGCAGGAAGCAAAACCCACAGGAAGGAGATGTGGCTTTTTGCATCTGTATGGGTGTGGGTTTATGCATGTGTGCGCGCATGTGTTTCTATTTGAGAACTTGTTTGTGTGTAGGTTTGCAAAATGCCCTTGACAGCCACAGGGTAGAGTATGAAACAAACATCATTAATAACGTTTTATAAATAATATAGTTCAGCTACAGATTCAATCAACTGTGACATCACTAACACATTCTATCTTAATACCTACTTGGTATTACAGGTGTCTGGCTCTGTGTGCTTCGAAATGCACATAATCAAGTTATTTTACAGCTAATGAATGAGGCATTAACTTTGTGTTTACCTGATTTTTATACCCAGCTTAATAAGCTTTAAATTGGTTCTGGATCAAAAGTAAATGTACCAGTATCCCAAAACCAACATAAATCTGCCTGGGTATGGTCAAAGTCACTATATCTTAACTTACAGTATACTATGTATATCTATATTTTTGTATAGGGCTGTGTATCACACATTTGGCTATTTTATTTTAATAACAAATATATGTAGCACAAACTATCCAAAGTTTACAAACTACAGTACGTACAGTATTTTAATGACAAACTTAAGTAGTAGCCTATTCCCCTTTTTTTTGTATATTTGGCAGATAATAGCCAGTCAGTTAATAGCCTTGTGAGCTGACAGTGGAATAAATATATTCTGTTAAATAAATCCCATAATTTTCTTACATTTTATTAATGGTCTACATTGCACCCTTAGTTTCCCTTCAGGGTGAGTTTGATGAATGTTATCTGTTATCAAACGTTGTTCATTCGATGCTCAAGAGTTTTTATTCTGTTTTGTTTCTGTTATTGTGGAGTTCATACTTTTTGAGTGCTTCCTCTTTTTCCTGTACTGGGTGCTACATTAGTTTAATGTAGCCGATGTGTTTACATATGCCGATGTGTTTACATATGCACAGCAGTTCAGACCCTTCTGCTATACAGTACTTTGGAGACTGTGGATGTGTGACAGAGCAACAGAGAGATGGAGTTCTTGTGTGTAAGGGGGAGAAAGAGACAGATAGAGGAAAGGTAAATGCATGCATATGTCATAATTTGATAACCTCCTAGTCTAGTCTAGAAAATACGTTACTTGTTTACGTACAACACAGAACACCTGTGTGAAGTCGATGAATGTGTACTCTGTTCCTTCAGCTCTAAGGGCTTTTTGAAAACACCCTCACAAGCACGAACATGTACGATTTAATTCACAGACACAAAATTGGAGTAGCCTACGCAATAGTTTTGCCTCCTTACCTCTCTATAACTGACCGAGCTGATGTTAAATATCCATTTGTAGTGCGGAATGGAGATATATTTTAAATGAAATTATACAACTATTTGATATTTTGCATACCAAATTAACTTGGTAGCCAATGGAGGAAAAAACAATCTCTGGTTCATCGCGGGATTATTTCATGCCAAACGATCACTGTGTGGATTTGTATTGAGCTAATGAAGCCACAGAGTAGTGGGTTTAACGAAAGTTCAGTGCTCCTTCAACATAAATAACTACTATATTAAGCTTTCCTTGCATACCAGTAAGGTTACTGGAAGTGCTGTTGGTTTAAAACCTGATGGTTGAAACATTTCCTAAATTCACTGTGACAGAAAACAATCAACCGTTTCATCATTATTCTGTGATCCTGTGATCTGTATTGTTCTTGTTCTCACGACTCAACAGAACAGATAAAACGTTTGGCGTCCGTCAATTGAAATTAAAATCCCTCGCTTGTTCTGTCCCTCACTTTAAATGAAATGTCTGGTCTTAAATTAATTTTTCTGTTCACTAAAGGCCTATTATTTCATCCAGAGGCAGCCGCCCTGCAGACACACACTTGACAGGGCAGAGAGCAGTGGCTGGTTCTTAAGCCCTGCTCACCCAGCCGTGGTATTTTTAAATTCCGGATCTCTCTCTCTCTCTCTCTCTCGTGCTCTTGTTTCCGGCAAAAGCAGGCCTCATGCTGTAAATAATACACACCCTAAAATGTGTTTGCAAACACACACAGTCCTCTCCTTATCACTTTTTCAATTTCTTCCTTTTACTGTATCCCGGTCATACATACACAAATAAAAGTACGGGAGGGGTTTTCAGTTTTCAATCAATCAAGGTTTAGTCAGTTTTTCCAATTATTTATTTGAATAAAGTGACATAATATAGCAAGAACATCTCCCCTATTACTGTCTCACGCAGCCACAACACACCACTGTTTATTTACTCCACAGAGTTTATATAATTTATATAGTTTATATAATTGAATACTCCCTGGTGCCGTTTGCCTTTCATTGCCAGTTTAAAACAGAAGTGGTCTGGTTGAGACTCGTAGCAAGACGACCGATCATTTTCTGTCCCGCTGACTTTTTCTTCCTGCACATCTCTCTCTCCCTGTTTCACGTTCCATCTTCTCTCACACACACTCCCTTTTCTTATCCACCTGGCGCCTCCTTTCATCTTGGCGGGGTGACTTGGGGTCGGTGACACCAGTGTCCCCCTGCCTACAGGCCTATAGTGAGGTCACTGTCCCATACTCTGTAGGCTGCAATCCCTCAGCACCTGAGGGAATCAATGCGGCATGCACACACAGACATGCACAGACCAGTGAGAGTGCAGGAGTGAGACTGACCTATCGCCCAGTAGCTATTGATTGTGTGTCACCTATTGACTGTAGCCTCACAAGGTTACACTAGCTACAAATGGAGATAGATGTTGTATAGACTTAGAACATGCATTGTAAGTGCATATCTGTTGTCGAGAATACCAACTTATTGAATTGGACAAAAAGAGAAAAGATAAAGCCCTAATTAGGGATGGGCGATTGATTTAAAGATAACAGCCAAATATGTGATATTGTGATATTTTATTATATCATTTTATTGTTTACTCTATTTTTATCAAATCATTTTAAGAATGACATCTTGATGATGAAGCAAATGTATTTCATTACAATAGAATGCATTCTAAAAACATGATGTAATGTATTTAGAAATGTATTTAAAGAAATATACACATTTATTCAGAACATGTGACTGGGCCCAACGGTGCGTGTAGCTGAATATAATAATACTGAAAAGCCTGGTACACAGTGCCTGTATATAATCCCTCTAAATGAATAAGAACAGACGTGCATTATCTCTATTTGGAAGGTTTGACTCAAAATTACTATAATTCCTATTGCTTTGGTAATGAAAAATGTGTAGTTGTAACGTCCGGAGCCGCGCTTAGGGACGGCGATCCCCCCTCCCGTTTGTCCTCGGCGTTTTATTAACCACAGGTAATTGTTTCGTTTGAAGACTTTATGCTGTGAGCCTATGGGCGGAGAATACTATGAAACGCCTCGTTTTAGTGTTTCAGTGTTTCGTTTGGTCTGCACCTGCACTCACCACCTAAAAACCACGTAGTGATTCATCCTTCAATCTATTTAAACATAGAACACTTCTAGTATCAATCTAGTACTGAGTACTGATGTATCAACCTGAACATTACGTTATTAGTTCCTTTGTGGATTGCCTCAGTATTGCTGCCTATTGCTGCTGTGTTCTCCTTTATGCGTCGATGTATGCAGCACGTGTAGTGTAAAGACTGACTGCTGTCACTACCAGTCAATAGGGCTAATGAACAGCATTATGGACCAGCACCACTTCGACAACAACATCCGCAGGCTTTTCCGTATACAGCAGTCTGGATTTGAACAAGAAAACCTCTTACACTGTTATTTTACACTGTTGAACAGCCACCATAGCTGCTCAGCAGCAGATGTCAGATTTTAAAACAAATGCTGGTTAATGAAATGAGTAATTATCATTATGCCGTTGCAGTGGTTAATATGAGGGCTGGCAAGGCGCCATATAATAGAAAAAATGACTCCCACTCACAGTGATGATAGTGTTCTAGATTCATCTCCTGCCTGCAAAGACACAATATAGTCATTTATGTTTGCTTTTAACTACCGATATGCTTTTTACAATTACCTTACTCATTCGTGTTAAAGGCAAACTGTGAAACAGGTTTTTTATATAGAAGAAAATGTCAAATGAATATTAAGATATAGTAAAGAAAGGTGGTCTGGAGTTAGTCAAGTATGTGCAATAGAGCTTTGCTCTCTGTCTTTCTGTCAGAAACATTCTCTACCTAAGTGGGAGGCAGAAGAGTAGAGACACACAGCCTAACTCCACATGTAGCCAGGCAACAGCTAGGAGACACAAATACAGCACTAATATGGCTTCCTGGTAAGTCATTCAGACCTTGAAACGCAAAGAAGAAGAGCATTTTCCATCTTATGTAACACAACTTATTCTGTATGTTATAGTATAGATTTACATAGGCAAGGTACATAGTGTATAATATTGGCTTTCTGGAGCAATCTTATTCATTTCGACTGGTCCTTCAAAGCATGTCATTATGTAAAATCATCTTAAGGCTTATACTGTAGTCCGTAAGCTTTCCTTTCTACAGAGATAAATAGAGAGGAGCAGGAACGTACCAAGTATGATGTGAAGGATGTTGTTCGCTCTGTGCAGGTCAATAACCTTAAATGTGATTGTCAAATACAGTGTATACATAATTATTTATTTTAAAGAAATTCAAGTAGTAAAAAAAAACATTTGACTAAAACATTGACACTTATATTTAAGCACTACGATACTGGAGATTGTTGCAACCTGCAAAGGAATTAATTAATAAATAATTTAACATTTCTCTCTTTGAATTCCTGCAATTTCTCATATTTGTGATATAATAAAATCAGAAAATTTTGCTAATTTAGCCACACGTCTCTATAGCAGCCCAGATCCTTGTTAATTCTTATTTAGATGATAAAATGTTGGGAAGGCTTTAATAATTCTACAGTAAGAATACTGTGGAAGATTTAGAAACCTGTGTGATATAAAAAATCTTAAACCAACACTGGGTAAAATCTGGGTAAAAGCATCTCCAATCCAGAGTAAAAGAAGTAATAATGAGCAACTGCCAATGATATAATTTGCTCTGAAAATCCCTCTTGAATATCTGAATATCTCATTTGGTGTTAAAACTCATTCAATCAAATAATATTCAGTACACATACTGTAGATCCATGCACACCAACACACAGCCACAGTTACATAATGACAGAGTGCTGAATGTGTTCTAACAACAGTATTATTCCTGTATCTATTAGTGCATTGTTTTGTCTATTACAGTTAGATTTTAAACAGCATTGAAGTGGGCCTGTCTAAAGCTTGGGTTTGAACTAGGATATTCACCAAATTTCATAAAAAATTTAATCTTGAGAGTGTTTCTTTATTACCCTTTTTTCTGTTGATTTAAATGTCGTGCTGAATTAATACATATAAGGTAACACTAAACATTGTGTGCTCGGCTCATCAGAGTCATACAGCGGAAATATGAGCTAATGGTCTGAAGGCGACACACATTACCTCTGTGCTATGTGCTGCCATCATGCCGCTCAAAGATGTTTTGTTGCTGCCAGGCTTCTGGCCTTTAAAATATGCTGGCATATGGTAGACAACACGCACACATACTGTACGCAGACATACTCGCACATGGACACACAGAGACACAGGCAATGAATTATACTTAATTACATAAACTGACTCCACTAAAAGTTAAGGGTTGGAACAATCAATAAACAAATGGCGGGATAAGTTTTATTGAAACAAAAGCCCAAAACAGTTTTTTCAGAGATGTTGTGGTTTTAGATTGCAGTAAAATACACGGGGTGATTTTGTGACATGGATTTTGAAATTCTGCAGCCTTGAGCTCTCAGGGAAGGAGGAAATCGTGTGCTACCTGACAGGACATGACAGCAGGTTGTCAAAGGACAGACAGTGTATCCACCCGTAAAGGAGGAAAGATAGGGTACAGAAGTAGAGCAGACATTCTTAGAGGTCTCTATATAATACGAAGCTTATCAGTCCTTATTGGACCTGATATTAGAAAGACATTTTGTGCTTTCCAAAACAAATGTCAAATATGAACATTATACTGAAACTACTGCTGGCTTTATTCTACTACTATACTGAGTGCATACATTTTAGGAATAGTGTCAAATGGAAATATGCTAAATATTTGAGTCATGGGTTATAAGTATAAGTTACCTAATGGGTGGAAATTTAATTCTTAGGCTAATCGAAATGTTACAGTTCCAGCCCTGATTAATTTGTTTGAATTTGTCACTCAAACCAAGATTAAACATGTCTTGATGAATAATGAAAAGATACATTTCCATTAAGGAAAAGAATCTGGTGGCTGTTGAATAACTCAGCACTACACCAACGGACTATCGGGCAACTAGGAAGTGAACTATTGCAGGCCTGTGTACACAAAGGCTTGCCATATGAATAAATAATATGCCATGCTGTAATCCTGGAAACGGATAAGAAGGGGGGGCTATGGGTATGTTCAAGCAGGTTAATGGCAAACCTTGAAAAACACTTTATTCAGCAACTTATAGATGGGTGACGTTGTCTTTACGGGAAGCACGTTATGACTAAAAGGAGATTTTACAGAGCTGATCAATAAGAACCTAAGTGCTCTATTTAAGAACCTTTCTAAGGAAATAAGATTGTTACAACAGTAAACGTAATGGTTTTATTTATTGTCAGTTGGGTTTTAAGGCTAACAACAACAAACACACACTATACTTTATGCGTACAGTCAGGGGTGCCGTAAAGGGTGGGGGGGGGGGGGTAGGACAATTCCAGGGGACTTGCACTGACAGGGCCCTCACAAACCACTATTATTATTATTATTATTATTATTATTATCATCATAAGAAAGTTCTTTCTTATCATTATGCAGAAATATCCTCATCTCTTTCTAATACTACAACAAATTCAGCATTGCATCAGCAAATGGGAGGTCCTGAGAGAAAAGTCTTGCTAGTTTGACCCCATCCCTCCCTCCTTTGACTGTTTTATCGATTTTCACTCTTCAGTAGTCAGTATGCGAAAGAGAGAGAGAAGTAATTAGAAAGGGTTACTTTCCATGTGAGGGAATGTGGGGAACAACCAAGCCAATTTACAATTTATTATTTTTCAATAGATGGAAAGAGTTTGGTACTGTGTAATGCTGTTATTACCTTTTTTACTGCACCCAGTCAAAAGATTAAAGACCAAGCCTATATAATAAAAACGCATTGGAAATAGCCACAGTTGATTTTCCAAAGTCCAAAAATGACTTAACACATAACACCACAAAGCAAAGTATTGCCTTTTCGTATTGGCATTTCACAGAAAGCATCCAAAATGCCTTTAACATTTTAACCTTTTCCATAGTGCAGACAAGATTCATTTGGTAATCAATTCATGTATGTAGATCTTACTGCCAAAATCAAACAGGCTGTCACCCAATTTGCAGCTTTTGAATTTTGTCGAGATACTTTGTAGTTCTAATTAATATACCTTTGTTCAAAACTATTCTTCTCGTCATACTCTATTATGAAAAACAGCATAGTTGAAATGTACTTATTTTTTATATTATGCATATTATCGCCCACCCATAGTTCCTTCTTTCACAGGTAATGCTAACACTAGTTTTTAATTTATTGGTAGAACTACACCAAGAGAAAAACGTGCACCGCTGTGCTTAAATCCCTGTGCAATAATATTATATCATCCACATTAAGAATATGGGCTACATAGTACAGAACATGTGTTTTTCTACATTGTACAGCATTTATACAGAAACGCAACACAACTGTTGACCCTATAAACGTGTCGACTTTGATCAATATTTCACACCAACCCATGTTGGAGCATTTGCCAGAACAGCAGTACAAGTATGTGGAGTTTCTCATTCGCAGAAGCTAATAAATGATAGATTAGCTTATGTTCTTAGCATTTCACTGAACTAGGGTAGAAAATCTAATGCAGCTGTCCTGACATCTGTGTAACATCTGCGCAAGCTCGGTGTTCCCTGTTTAAACCTCACCAGGATACAGGTAAAGCACAAATTGAGGTCCTGGATTCAATTAGGCATTAAAGACTCAATCTCTTATGGTTTGTAATGGTTTGTATTTAAACCATTCCTCTACATAATTGACATGACTGACAAACCTGGCAATGAACAAAAAAGGGAAATATCCGACAATGTGAACAATTATTTAAAGGAGCAACAGAGCTCATAGGCTCTCTACCCCTAAGTTGTGTAACATGTTCATAACATAAAAACGGGGAGCTGAGAAGGAAATTGGGAATTCTGGGACGCGCTATATCACAATCTAGGAGGTACTCTCAACAAGTTTGGATCAGGTAGCCTGTACAATGACTTTTTCCTGTATTTAGCAGTCACCACGTTTTTAAATGACAACGATCTTACAATGCAAGCAATGTCTATGCGACTTCTACATCTACAGGTATACACTATCTCTCATCTTTTCCACGGCCATGGATCTAAACCGCTCCTGGCTATAGCTTTATTTAGCAACCTCATTTCCTACAGGACTTACTCAACCATAATGGGGGAGCTTCCAGCTATATGGAGTTGAGCGTCTGCTTATACAGACTTAAATTAAAGGGCAGCCAAGCGAGATAGTGGAACTAAAAAAACACAAAGATGATCCTTTTAAGACCCCACGAACAGTGACCTACTGTCATTCTACGAGGGTATAAGTGAAAGAGAGAGACTGAATGTATGGCAGAAGAAAGATATTGAGGCAAAAGGGGTCCCAGTCCTCATTATATTTACAAAGTTCATGGCAACGAGATTGAAACTAAAAGAACAAGTGCAGAGAAGGAAACGTTGCCATGGAAACGTAGACAAAACTCTGCAAAAGATTGTGTGAATTTGAGGTTGCCATAGTAAAACTGGGAGACACCTTATACTAGTTCTGAAGCAAAACATTTGGGGTTCCTCAAAAGAACATTCAAGGGAACTCTTAAACTTGGTGTATCTTATAATGGACAATGGTGTATCTTTCACTACGAATGACTTACAGTGCAAGTTAAACTGACAGTATACTTTTTGGCCCCTGGTGATGAGGTCCCCTTATTGTAGACGCAAGCTGAAAGCTCATAAATGTCTAACTGCCAGTCGTCTTTTTTGATCAAGTTCGTCTCTGAAGCTCTCTAGGTGAACCTACAAGAAAAAAAAGAGGTTTCTTCTTATCTACACTGACATCTGCCCCTAAATATTTCAAGGGTGTTATTGGGGAGGGTGTAGACAAAGATATCAGAAGATACCCGCGGTCATGTCTTTGTTTGCGAGGTCTTTGAGCTCTTTCCTTTGTCATTTGCATTTCTCATACGTTGTTTTTTTTTCTTATTCCTTCATGTCACTCCTCATCCCTGAGGTACCAGCTATTGTCGTATACTCTAGTGCCTTAGCCATAAATTGTTACAAATTTTCACCCAGAGAGGAGGCCATGCAGATACACATGCACTGTGTTTTACAAAATGGACAATATTGACACTTTGGTCACCAGTGTGTGATGCTGACTTAAAGCTAATATAAAGGTAATATCAGAACATACACAAACAAACAACTTATACACAAACAAGACCCTCATCCCATGTTTCTTTCTACTACTAAATATTTCAAGGAAGGAAACAGTAGTGTAAGACCTTTAGATGGATGCAAACACTAATACAGTTTTCTCTCTGGTGGTAACATTGTGCGGTGTTGATTCATACATACTCGCTGTATGTCAAACGGGTTATGGTGTGTGTGTGTGTGTGTGTATAAATACTGTATATTCATCTGTGGACCTAATTAGAGCAACTGCCGGGTTGTCTGAGCACACACACATACAGTGCACACATGACAATATGTTAGCACTGCAGAGAATTGAGAGAGAGGGGGAGAGTTAGAGATGACCCAAGAACAAATGAGAGGGAGGTCCTTAACTCTCAGCTGACTTGAGCGCAGAGCAAAACATAATATATTTATTCCCTTATATACTATGTAAGACAACACTCCAAGCTAGACCGGAGAGAGCACTGCCCTGGAATGGAAGGCCTTAGGACGATGCTGCTCATAAATAGGCCCAAACTACTGTATGCGTTTGTATTATTAGATAGATAAATGAATAAAGACAAGTTTTATATATTATACATACCACTTGCGTGTAGTGGCCAATTAGCGGTATGCTAGCTGTAGTGCAGTAGTAATTAGCATACAGCTGTTCATTCCGAATGATTAAAATTTAATTTAATTTCACAGCTAAATCATAAGATTGAAAACCATAAAAGTATCTTAAAATACTGTAGATATTCAGATTGTCATATTGTAAGTTAAAGTTATCTTTTACTTTCCCTTGTGTTCAATTTAGATGCACACATGTACAGTAGTGCCATACTGTTAGCATACAACTTGGCTGTTTTTTTCTCCAAAACTTACTGTAAACTGAGGGATTATATTAGCTTACTTAATCAATGTTTTATGATTTTGCTTATGTGACATAGCCTTATTTTGAATAAATGTATTAAAAGTAAG
>JAOEHI010001014.1:0-13110 GCA_025447815.1 Percopsis transmontana
GATTGTGATCTATGATTCTATGATATATATATATATATATATATATATATATATATATATATATTTATATATTTTTAAATCTATGTTTGCAAAGATTTACCGCTACAGTTCTGTACCTGTCTGTTGGGTAATTTAATATAAATACAGGCATTCCATTGGACTACTGTTTAAAATTCAAGCAATCTCCTGAAGAGCTTAATTTATACTAGAGTAGGTGCATTAAGGACATGGACTGGCACAATAATATGTGAAATTGTTAGCCGGCTGCCTCCCAAATTATTCATGAACACATGATCAGATCGGTCTTTGAAGCTAAGGTCATTGTAGAAGTTTGCGGTGAGCGCTTACATCCTACATCCAGCCCACACCACCATCAGCATTTGAACCCCAAGGTAGGTAGGCGAACTTGAATCTGTCCACTCTTAGAGAATGCCTTCTTCACCACGTGTGTCTTAGCCGTTCACGCCATCGATCGGTGGGGCTCATCCGCAGAGGGAATCAGCGCCCCCTGTGGCCATCGCCCACTCATTTTCACATTTAGCCAAGCCCCACGTCCAGCTGGGAGGCGGTCTTCTGACACACGTGACTTAATTAAACACGATGCATTTCTGCTGATGCGTGCTATAGCCAGTGTTTTTATGAGAATGGATGGGGGCCTCAATTAAGGATCACTGCAAACTCGATAGGTGTTCAAGCACAGTACAAATACAGAACAATTTAAGTAGTTGTTTAACACTCCCACAATGCAATGCGCAAGAACCACACGCACAGAATGTAACACTGTGAGACGCACGCACAATTACAAAACTACCTTCATGGCTGTTTGTGTTTGCAACCAATCGTTAGTGTGGGAGCTTGTGTTCCTCCTGGCTGTATAATCAATAACGTTTTAGACACATGCAACGGTAAGCTAGACACCCCCTATAAAAAAAAACTGTGAGGCCCTTGACTGTATGGCTCGGCTTTTGGTTCCGTTCCGACGCAGGGACAATCCAGGGAGACCTGGATGTGGGGACCTTGGATATCATAAAACAAATCCCACTTAAGAACAGAACTGCGTGTGAAAGTTCCCTTTAACCAACATTGATTGACTTTAACTGACTTCGCACTTAGCTCATTATCAGTGTCGATGTGCTGACACTGGTTCATATCACTCCGGTTATAAACTCAGGCCACTCTGTGCATTTGTCAGGGTGCCAGGGAAAATACAGTGGGGACGTTGATGGTTTCGAATCTAGTTTGTTTTTAGCTAAATGGACAAAATGATGCTAATAAGCTAAAAAAAAAAACATAATTTATTCTAAGATACTTATTCGGTAATAGGATAAATGTTGTGCTATCAGCATTGCCAGTTACACTGTAATTCTATGACCCATATTTTTCATTGGTTCAGTCCCTGGGGAGGGCGGAGCTTGCCTTGGAGGACTTGGCCGTGCTTTTCAATTATATTCCATTTCCCCCGTCTGGTCACTCCAAACACAAAAGGCCCTTGTAAACAAAGCCATATGCTGTGCTGTGCCATTCTCTGTCAAACAGACACTTGCATGAGCAATATTTTCGCATTCTGCCGCATTCAAAAGGATGTTGAACTTTTTTTCTCAACTCTATAGATTACCTGCCTCAGTATAAATCTACACACCGAGGTTCAGGATAAAATGATCCCAATGAGGATTTATATTAGATACGTTTTTACTTTTAATGGAATGGGTATACTGTATATACCAATTTTGACCTGAACCTACCATAATTTTAACACCTCTCCCAACTGTAGCGACTGGACCAAAGTCTAATCAAACTATTCAGTTCAGAGTTCTGGCAATCTCTACTGTCAAGTCTCCAGAGATGAATGACCTCCCAAGCATATCCTGATGGAGATCAGGCCATGTTTAAACTTCTGTATATGCAATTAACAGTTACAGCAAAAAGTTTCAGGAATAAGTAATGAGGATACCCACTGAATAATTCTATTATTTTGTGTATTGTAGACCCATAGTGTAAAGGACGACAATTATGATAATAAAAGTGTTACTCACTGATGCTTGTGAAACTGGACCAAGCAAATTTTATTGTAAACCAACCACATTAACCATGTCTGATCCTAAACCAGCCACGATGTGTGCTCGTACTAAAACTAAATTCAAACTAATATCCAGATAAGTCGAACATATCAGGATGAGGTCATCTTTGAAAACTTACCAACAGCCTTGCTTTGCAAAGTCACCTGAAGGATCTTCAGTCTTAATAGACAGGTGCCAATTCAGACTCTCTCCACTCCACTTGATGGATGATACTAGCTAGTAGTCCCTCACCTTGCTAATGTAATTGAAGGTGCGGTGATTGCTATATAGGCCTATTGTATGGGATATAGCCATTACTGTAAAACACAAAGGCAGTGTTAAAAGGCACTTTGTTCGATGCAAATTTATTTATGATACCTTGATGGAGCTGTAACATGGCAACGCAACATACTGCAATACATTGTGAAGGGCAGACGGTCAAGTTTTCCCAAATAGTGATGGATTTGCCTCGTGTGTCGTACAGTATGTCCATTCAGATCAAGTGTGGCGCACTTGATCTGCGCCACACTTGATCTGAATGTGGCGCTGAGCTGTCAGTCAAGCTGAAGGCACGCGAACGGTTAAGTCCGCGGGAGAGCTGAGGGACGAGGGAAAATGCATGTCATACTTTCTTCTTCCCTTCAAATGAAGGCAGGTGAATGTCCAGGAGAAAGGGGTGGGGTGTGGATGGGGAGCCATGAAGATAAGATAGAGTCTGGATATGGGCGCGGGTGACAGTAGAGAAATGGAAAACTGGTCATGCTTAAGCCTGCGACATCTGTATCAGCCGGGCAGTTTTGTCAGTCGCAGCCATTCCCATTACTGGGAATGGCTGCCGTCACACGCACCGCACACAAAAAAACAACAGCCCAAAAACAAGATCTATTGTAAATATGTCAGTGCAGATGCACAGCACACAAGTCGCAGGAGACCTCTCCAGTGATGCGCACGCCATTCTTAACCAATGAGAAAAACACACCAACAATAAAAAAAATTAAAAAATCCAGCACGAGGGAGATTCTTGGACAGGGAAGGAGAATGAAAAGGGGCATAAGCCACCATTCATAAGGTCTATTTAGCAGCTGTCGTGGAAGATCAAAGCATTTCGCCCTTGTGTGCTTCTCGTTCCAGTGGGATTTTCCGAAGCGCCACAACTCATGGCTCAGCCAAGCCCAGCCTTGAATATCAAGGGAAGGGGGGAGTTTTAGCCTACAGGGGGTGTGCGTGCGTCTATTTATGGTACTACAGTTTACAGTGTGTGCCGCATAAACACATACAAAAAACGCATTCACTGGAGTCCTGGGTCGCTTTCAGTGGAAAACGAGAGAGAAAAATGTATTCATGTACATTTAACACTTGGTGGTTGTCGGAGACACATGCTGCTATTTCACAAAATCAGTGTATTACTGTAGATGAATATTACTGCGCTCCACTAGAGAGTAAGCCTGAATGTTTGCCTGAATGCTTTTGGCATATGTGATTATTTCACTTGTGTTGACCGCCACTGCTGTTTAGCTTGTGAAAACATTTGTGGTGTAGAAATGCTTGTTTGTTTTCCACAATTATGCCCATGCTACCCTTGCCTTCCCTGTATAATTAAGGAGACGCTTGATGGACCTGTATCATTTCCCCGTCCTCTAGCGTGAAACCCTCGTGTCACAAGATCATCGGGGCACGGGTTCCCGCTCAGCTCGCGAGAATTATCCGGCCTGAAGGGCTGAGGGCCCCGTGCCAGAGCCACCAATCACACGAGCGCAAAGGACAGATGAACCAATTACACACCAGCTGCGTTCGCGGGAGGGGGGTGTAAATGAGATAGCAGATGACAGGGGGAAAGCAAGAGAGAAATAAACACAGCAGGTTTTGAAAACAACAGGGTTGTCAGAAATGACACGTTGTGTATTGACCATTGACTGTCAGAACAAGAGCAACCTTGATGTTGCAGGTGCGAGATATCCCTTTGCAATTAGTTTCCAAATTGTAGCAACTTACAGGAATGTTCAGCCCACAACTGACACATTGTAAATTACAAGTCAATCTCAGTTCTACCTGATGCTTATTGTTGATGAAAATGTTAAATTTTTTTAAAATCAATTTTAATTGTAGCAGTAGAAGACATGCAGTTTAAAGCATTCAGCCCAAGGAAAGTAACCTATGGTGAAGTTGCATTCTGTCTATTCAGTAATAAACCTTTGTGCCAAGAGGATTTGTAAATTTGTTTGTAATTGATTGGCTAATATTTTTTTTATACTGTCATAATTTCCAGGCAAAGTTAATTGAACTTCTCTTAAAGTGAAACCTTTGACATTATAGCTTCCTTACCTCAATGCCACATGCTAATGTTCAGGATGAAATATTCCATTTGGCCGCTTATCTTTTTCTTGCACCCTCCAAAAGTTCCATTGTTTCTAAAAAACACATTTCTAATTCGCCTATGATGCTGGTCGCAGCCTTTCCTGGTAATATATTCACAAGATTCTTAGGTCCAATCGATCTCTTGTTCTTCTTCAAGGTTTTGGCCAGTGTTGAAGACCCAGACCCACACCCAGATTGGAAATAAATACACGATTTGGTTCATTAAAGTGACCAGCGACCAAATTTCAGGCTATGGCCTCATACTGAGGTAAGAATGCACTGGAGTCAAGGGTTTAAAAGCGTAATGTTATTTAACAGTGTGAGTCAGTGTGTGTGTAGGGCGCCTATTGTACTATAGCCAGAAAATCACCCTCCTTTCTCATATTAAATAAGAACATACCATACCTTGGAAAGAGCATTGCTTTCATACAAAACTGCTGGAGCATTAACTCTATTTAAAATTACATGCGGTTGCCTCTGATCCACTTAATGTATAACCACTTAATAAAATACCAATTAATCTTTCATTGTCTCATTGTGCATTTTTAAGTCAGTTACGGTGCTTTTCATTAATTGTGTTAATGAAGGTTACATGGCTGTGATTATTTTATTATATGTTTAACCTTTATTTGACCCAAAGTGCCCTATTGAGCTTTTTTCATTGGAGATCTATAAACAAAACGCAAAACAAACCAATAGCAAACACAGTTCTTATTGTGATTATTGTGATTAAACAACAACAATTTAAGAGAGAAAGGGGGAAGAGAATTAGGAATGGTACAAAAAATGCAATCAAAGCACTGATAATTATGAAGACATTTATGCCAATTTTCATTGATAATTTCCTATTCCTCTTAAATCCTCTTATCCCCTTTGCAATGCAATGGTGTATGGAGTGTAGACTATGGACTTATTAATTAGACTGATTCGTCTTAATTCCTTCTGGTAAGGGTTCATCTACTGAAAGAGTACAACAGCCCACACAAGTCTAATCTCTGCTTGTGAATAACAGCGGAAAACACATTCTGTGGTTTGTGCAATGGGATTAGCTAGCAGTAGCTCTGTACAGCTAATACAGCTGAGCTAGCTAGCATCAACTCAGTTCTCACACCTGGGAGCTAGCATAGCTAACAAGCGGCGCGGCAGGAGCTTTCCTGACTGAGTAGATGGGGGTTAAGGGGGCAGAAGCCAGCGAATTTCACCTGCAAAATGTGTAACATCTATCACCTTGAAAAGTGTCCGCAGCAAACAGTGTCCACAGTAAACCTATTTCTAGTCTAGATTTTCACACAGCTAAAGGGTGCAAAGAGCATGGCACGCGGTCTCTTACCCGAACGTCCCGTTATATCCAGTGTCACCTTAAACTGTTAAAATGTTTACACTATGTATTCAACCAACTCTAAAACATACACGAAAAGTAGAGTCAATTCTTAAAGGAAAGGCAAGGCACTTTATTTATGTATCACATTTCATACACGAGGCAGACTCAATGTGCTTCACATAAAAACATGAATAATGCATAAAAAGACATTCAAATTAAAAAATAAAAGAGTAAGAACAAGCATTTAAATTGAAGAATAAAAGAATAAAATCAAAATGTCAAAAAAGTGCACGGTTTGCAGTTTAGTAGAAAGAAATGGTGAACACAAACATACTATGAGCTCTGTAGGGGAAGGAGTGGAGAGGAGTGCGACCCACTCTGCACTCAGGTGTGGTAGGGGATTGTCCCTTCGAGTGTCCCTTTAGGATGCTGTGCCATGTAAAAGTGTACCAGTTTTTATTTACATTTTTTTCAATGCTTGATGCTCAGAAGAAACATTTTGTTACATATTTCAGACACCTCAGTGGAATGCCTAGAATTCCTTTAAAAATGATATGCTTATCCCATTTGTTGCGGTTTATTTGAGTTGACAATATTTTTCTTCTTCTTCTTGGATGCTAAAAAGAACCATTAGTCAATGTTGCAAATAGGGCCAACTTGCAGACATAAAAAAAAACAACAACAGCAACTGCATTTGAATAATTGAATAAAGCAAAAAAAATGTTTCCTTTGCATTTGAAATGTGGTGCCAGCGTTATTGTGCTGTGTTTCAGCTGCGTTCTGCCGGGCTGCGGGGAGCTCTGTATAATGGGACTAACAAGTCAGATAAACCCAAACGGAAAAATGTAATGAGAAACAATTTATCATAGGACACAGCCGGCCTTTCGCACAATGTACAGAGCACCATTGACCGCGGCAGTGTTCTATCTGATTTTAGTCAGCGTTGGACGCTTTCCTTGTAGCAATAATGATACCTGTTTTCCTATTGGCCCGTGGAACCGGCGAATGTGATCCATCACCTTGTTGCTGTGGAATAGACAAAATGACAGCCTTTCATTTCTTTTCTTGAAATTTCTTGTGTTTGTTCATAGAATAACGGATTGATTGATTACATCACTGTTCACAACATCTTCATCACCTACGTCACCTTCACAACATTCTGTTTTTTTTACCTTATAATGCAATATATTGCAATGCTCTGTAATGCCTGTTATGTAACGTCCTATTGCACCTATTGCACAGCTGACCTTAAATTGGGGATTCCTACTGTTTGAGCCCCAGAGTTTGGTACTGTAACCATCAACGTGCAAGGATTCTAATCCAAAACAAAACAGCGTTTGACATTTTATTTAATTTACCTGTGAAATATGGACTGATGAAGCCCATTGTTATTAGATTTAATAAAGTTGAGTTGTTATAATATATTTGGCAGGTAATACACACTGGACTATGTCTAGCAATGTTCTTTCTCAACACGTTTTTATGCAGTGAAAGGCTATTCTGGTATTTGTCAAGTGTGCAGTAGGGTATAGCTTGCAACGCTGGGGTTAGCTATAGAGCACATTTGATAGAATAATAGTTTTCGAAATCTCAAGGTCAGAACGCTTGACCTCTGTTAATCCCAGCAATCCTTCCTGTGACTTTTCACACATGTTTACACCCTTGCAGCTGCTCGATGCTCTTCGATGAGCGTCGCTGATACGTTCCTCCTCGTAACCTCTAGTCCCTGGGCTAGCATCATCGGTGCTACCTCCTCCGCACTGTTTTCACCCCCTCCAGAGTGTGCCGGTCGCAGCTGCTGAAATGCTGTTAGAGAGATGGGTAGAGAAATGGGGAACGAGGAGGAGAGGGCAGAAAGGAGACTAAGCCTCAAAGGGCTAAAATGACGTCGATCCGTGATCTCACCAAGAAGAGATCACAAGGGGGTGTTCCTGTCCCACCCCCCATGTCCCCTTCCTCTTCACCCTCTTCACCCTCTTCACCCTCTTCTTCTTTCCTTTTTGTCATGCTAGCGATTTGCCCGCAGCGGCGGGGTTTGGCGGGGGAGGGCTGTTCATTCACACCTGAGTGGAACGCGCTGATGGATTCTGGTCGACCTCCCGGGCCCAGAGTGTCACGCCTCCCTGGTTTTTCTCTCATAGGCAGATGAAACCCTCTCACAGCTCCAGCAGTGCAAGGAAGCGCAAAGGAAAGGGGGGGGGGGGGGGGATAAGCCTGTGTAGTTCCAGTGAAGTGTTTTCTCATCTAGTTATAGTCTATACCATGACCTGCAGTGGCTTTGGCGTTTGGTATCGCAAGAATGCTTCCATTTGAACCAACTGGAGGTGCTGCATCGGTCTCATAAGCAGTAACCATGAATCGTTTCCATAGCAGTTCAAATTGGTACATCCTCCACAGATTTGAAGGCTCCCGAAAACAGACACACAGTACCGCATTAACAGGCGAGGTAGTAGCGCGTGCTAACCTGTTCATTAAAAGTCACCAGCTGTTAGGTTACATTGTCAACTGCACAGTACGAAAAGAGCCTTGCGCTTAGCCCGAAGCCCCTCCAGGTGGAAACAGGGGTTGTGATTTCTTCCACTCCTCCACTGATGCCACGGGGAGGAGTAAAAGGGGACGATTAGAGGGTGCGAATGAGGCAGGAGTCCATACACTATGGATTCTCATTCTCAGTCAAGACAGCCAAGCGCATTGCAGGGATTCCATATTCCATATTCATGAGATGAGCTAGAGAGAGGTATAGATAAGTACAGGGAGAAAGAGAGTGAGAGAGAAGAAAAGCAGGAGGCTGTACAGGGTTGGGGGTGTAGTGTGTGTGTGTGTGGGGGGGGGGTTAACTAATCATCCCCATTCATGTTTCAAAGAGCCTCCATTTGCCACGGAAAGAGCAGCCTAACACCGTTTCTATGCCGACAGCACCTTTGCATTTAATTTGCAACACTTTCAGAGCACAACGGTGGAATCGGGTGGGAACAAAGTGCTGGTTGGTTCCAACGTCAATACATACGCGTATCGTGAAACTCTACATGTATAGGATGTGTTTTGTATGCATACTACACATATATAACACATATAATGCACGTTTTCTGTCACAGAGCTACAGTACGTTGCTAGCATAAAGTATATCTATTTTCACCGCATGCGTAAAAAAATGTCCTCACGAAAGAATAATGCAACCACCACTTCATGTGTCAGTGTAAGGTGAAGTAACGTTTCTCAGAAGGCAGGGTGTCCTTTAAGGCAGGGGTTCCCAAACTTTTCAGCACCCGACCCCCAAAATCACGGTGCCAGAGACTCCCCACTAAATACCCGGGGCGTACTGCTGAGGGAGCACAGATGAACTGTCACGTGCGCACAAGCCACTGAGGCCGGCATTACGGATGCCTGCTGCTCCTCCCCAGAAAGGGTGCTCCAGCCTAGGGCAACCTCCCAGTCTGCAAATACATTATAACCACAGCACGTACGCTGCCAGCACAGGCAGAACACAAACACACAAATACACACACACACACACACACACATGTGTGTGCATGTACTGGTGTGGTTATGTCTGTATGTGGTATACAGACGTAACCACACCAGTACATGCACAGTCATGCCTGTACATACACATAGGCCCCCACAAACAAATAAGTCATGTGCGCACACCATCCGGGGGGTATAAACCAGAGAATGTTGTTGCACTGGGCTCCACTTGGCCTGAATATCAAGTGATGGCTGGTGGCTGTAGGAAACTGTCTAACGGACACAAAAAAGAGAATAGCACAGCCAGTTGATACAGCTCCCCTATTCCTGCTCCCATGTAACTGTAAAATAAATCCTGTCTTGTGCGCTAAGTGATTTCTTTCCTCACTGACTGCCCTGCGGGGGTAAATAGATTTGGTTCCTCTGTGCCCAATCCTGTGTGTGTGTGTGTGTGTGTGTGTGTGTGTGTGTAGTTGGTGCAGATCAATAGAAGAATTATTAACTACAAGAATTGTTTTTATTTTACAAGGATTACTGAATTATATTAACACTAAACTCACTCTGCGTCTAGCTCTGGTACCAAATGGGTGCCCCACCCTTGACAGAGTCCATATTGGATTCTCTGGGTGTAAACAGCAAAGCCAGTAAAATGATGAAACTGAATGTATGGTTTTGATAAACGAGTCAATGAGATGACATGATGGCACAAAGTTCAGCTTTCTCCAGTAACATCATTACAGTATGTAAAACGTTCACCTTGAACTCCGTGGTGAACGTTTTACATACTGTAATAATGCCATCCGAGGCTCGGAGGGCATTATCCTGCCTAAACCATTGCTAATCATTAAAAAAAAATGTGTACTCATTTATCTTTATCCAGGGGTTATATTATATATAATATTATTTGGGCAATAGCTCACTGCTTCTACGAAATGAAAGTCTCATTTGGCAAAATGTCATAATATAAGAGGTCAAGTTAAGGTTAGGTTACAGTTAAAGGGATAATCACAGACCAGTGTCTGCGGAAAATACAGAAACAATGTTGTTTTGTTTCAAACACAAGACCGCGCCCAACCCCTCCCTCCCCCGAAAACTCAGTCGCGAGCTCCACATTGCCTAGCTACTCACAAATGTGTCCCTCGAAATGGTGTTTTGACGTGAAAGAGGCACTTACATTTGGTGACGAAATAAAGCCACCTTTTCATCGCTACTCTCTCTTTCTTCGAGACCTCTGCTGCCTGCTCAGCATGGAAGCGACCATATACTCACGCCCACACCCCAAAAACAAAACAAAACAACTCAATTTGCAGCACCGAATATGGGCGATTTTCATGTTTTTGTGGGCACTAGAAACACAGTGGGACAAATCTGTGAATATCCCTTTAAGATAAGAATAAAATTGCAGAGATTGCAGATGGCGGAGATTATGACCTTGCATTCCCCGCCATTACACTCCTTTGGAATGTTATGGCGTTGTTTAGCTAGCTGTTTAGTTATTGTCTCAAGAAACACAAAGCTGATTTGCAAGCTACAGTATAGTTCTGCAAAAATAAGACATGTGAAATCATTTCAGTTATGTATTTGTACATTAAAATATATATTTGGCAAGCTTCACATTTTCATTTATTAACGTACATTGAGACTATTTGTTGTCTCGTGCTGGACAGTATGTCCCCCTTCTTCTCCACCGTTCCTTCCCTTTTTTCCTCCCATCTGCCGGGCCTTTGGAGCTCAATAATGAAGGCATCTCCACACCTCAGCCCTTTAATCTGATTAAGTCATGGGTTATTTATGGGCAGGAGATTCAAATGAATAGTCTCTCCTACCGTCTCCCTGCCTCTTCCTCTTTCGCTCCAGAGGTAGCGTCATCTCCACGGCGGTGTCTCGCCGACGTCGCCGCATGGCAATGCCCACGGGACACCATTAACAGCAATAGGAGATGCTGCCAAGTGTTCGATTGAGCTGTGGTCCCGACCCCCCCAGGGTCTCGGGTCACATGACTAATATCTTGATGCATGTGACTAGGCGTACACATCCTCCTCCTTATGCAAAGTCAGGCTGTTGGCGGTGCGAGCAGGACTGCACAGTCACGGAAGCCGCCCCCTGTGGGCTCAGATTAGGTCACTCGTCATCGGGTAATCCGGGTGACTGGAGAGTGGGTTGAGACGGCGTCAGATGGTGTCTGCTTGGGCGGTCAGGCAGGGATGCAACATCCGTGGTTTCTATTACTACAACGATACCCTCATTCCTCCATGGTGAAGAAACTCATGTGTGTGGCACAACTGACATAAATAACATAATTTGCTTCCGGAGAATTTTACCGTGTAATGTTCATCAATAACATTGCCGTGTAATGTTCATCAATAATTATACTGATGAACATTTAATAAAAAAAGCCATAAGGAAAAAAAAAAGTTCATAATTATTATTTTGGAATCTTGTAGTTGACGGGATTTTATCGTCCAATGACTTAAGATTGACATGATTAATTTACTGTAAATAACAGCAGTATTTAAATGACAAATCAGGCATTTCACAGCAGAATGTATCTCTGCAACTATCTTTAATGGCTTAGGGCATTATTTTTCTCTGATATGTTTTGTTGCAATGTAGTAGTATTATTTATTTATTACTGGCCGAGCCTTTACATGGTTTGATTAGGATCTGGTCAGCTGGGACTCAGGGCAGATTGATTTTTCAACAGAGCAGCTGCAATGTTTCGAGCTGCAGAGCTCAGCAGAGGTGGCAAAACCAGGCCTAGAAAGTGAAAGTACTAACCATGTATTTGCTACTACTACTGTATGCACCAAATGAGCTGATTCTACTGAACACAGATACATGGCTGATTATCATACTTTATAAACCTGTTTTCTCCCACACTTATATATATTTGCGATGCAGATTGTTTTTGTATAAACATGCTGTGGTTTTGGTTTATGCACATGCGCATACAGTACATACACAAAAGCGTACACACAGAACCCCCCCCCAAAAAATAAATAAATCGTGTAGCTGTAAGGGGGATTCCCAAACAGCGGTTGACAACGCTCACAGTCAACCTGGTGTGTGCAGGAAAAACCTACCACAGCCTTTCCATCTGTTCCAATGGAGAACAGTGGCAAAGAGCCATCACACACGCCTCACTCCATTCACAAAGTCTGTGATAGGTTCAGCTCTCGTCTTCTTGCTATAGACGAAACGGCAAGCTGCGCGACGCTGAATGGCATACTGTAACATAGCTGTCCTGCTAATGTTAAGCTCTATGTCTGAATCGATGTCAAGGTGTGCTATGCTAAACCTCCCCCTCTCCCTTAACCACTGTAGTAAAATATCACCTAACGTGTGACAGAGAGGACAATGTTTCACCGTGGAAAAAAAGATACACAGCATTTTAAAGGTCTTATCTTTATCGCACAAAGAAAATAGTTTGAATTTTAAGAGCCAACTGCCAGCCAGACTGATGCAAACACCTAACATACATCACTATGATGTTTAATCTATATAACTTTGTCTCGTCCTAAGACAACTGCGCTGCCATAAGTTGCATTTTGGAATGGGAGCTTTGTGATATATTATGCTTGAAAGATATTGCTGCTATGCATATTCTAAACTGTTGACAGGGCATGTGACTCTACAGTGGAAATAAGATATAGGAAAGCGTTTGTGATAAAGACAGGGAAATTTCTATAACATAATATGTATAACCTACTAAACTATATTATATATATTACATATTATTATATTACATAAATTACGGGGGCAGGATAGTCTAGTGGTCTGGGTGTTGTACTCCCAGCGTTAGACTCCCAGCCGGAAGGTTGTGGGTTTGATCCCTGGAGGTGGCCTACCTGTAAGCATCCTTGAGCAAGATGCCTAACCCCTACCTGCTCCATGTAATAGCACCATGTAATT
>JAOEHI010001015.1:0-13109 GCA_025447815.1 Percopsis transmontana
TTTCTTTTTTTTTTTTTTTTTTTGTTTTTTTTTTTCTTTTTTAGTTAGAGAGAGAGAGAGAGAGAGAGAGAGAGAGAGAGAGAGAGAGAGAGAGAGAGAGAGAGAGAGAGAGAGAGACTATGCATCATAATAATAATAATAACACACCAACACCAACTGTCAAACTCACTTCAAACTCCATCCTCATCTGGCTCTGATGCATTATAAATCTATTTAGAATTGTATCGAAAATTATGTAAATGATTGGTAAATATTTGGGATAGTTTAGGGGTTTATTGCCACCATTGATGACATGTTCCATTGAGGACATCCATTTCAGTTCAGACATTGAGTTTCAGTTTGCGCTGTGTGTATTGTAATGATAACCTTACATAAAGGTTACTTGACGAGCCTTCTGCCGTGTCAATCAATGTGTGCCGAGAAATTGCTTCGTTTGTCATTCATCATAGACGCCCCGGATTTGCCTTTTGTGGCCCCCGCCTCCGCCCTTTCCCCTCACCCAAGCGCTACATGAAATACTGTCTTCTTCTCCCTTGCTGTTGCATTCTGGGCCCACGGGGAGAGGGAGTTGACAGATCAGCACTTCTGGCTTTGCTGTTTGAAACGTTTTCCGGTGTGAGGTCATAATTTAAGTCGGTTTCCGTTCTCTCTATAGCAGTGCTGGTGATTTATCGTATTGTTTTTAATTAAATGGACTGCGAGGCCAGTTTATGTGCCTGCCAGTTTGAGGATGCACAATTCCGCTAGAAGCAGGGGATTATCTGAATCCTGAGACTGCACCTAGCATACCGGTGCCCATGCACGTACAGTAAAAAGGCTCTATAAACCCGAATAGCCACTAAAACCGCCCTGTGTGTTAGAGATATTGGATAGTAAGACAAATATCACCTTTAGAAGAGACGAGCCACACTAGATCTGATGGTAGATGGCATTAAGTCCAGTCTTTAAAGATACCAGAGCTGTGTGGCTCTCCTTATCGCCAGCAGAGACGGAGAAACTACCAGCTCTTTGCGATGCTAATCGTACAGTAAATATAAGCCAAGGCAATGCAGAATAATGTAGTATAGGTGAACACCAATACTTGTGTTTGTTTATGTTGTTTGTTAGCGCTGTTTTAGGTTTTTGAGTCCTGTAAAGCTAATTGGATTTTTTATTTATTTATAGTTTCCATTTAATTACAATCCAGTAGTAACTACCAACACACATACAGAACAAACATGACAACATAGCAGACCAGAGTGTGTGTGTGTGTGGGGGGGAGGGGGGAACATGATATCTGGGCTCAGTAGAGACTTTTCCCCAGCATTCCAGCAGCCATCGGCATGCACAGTGGGGGGAGGGGGGGGGGAGTGCACCGTCGCTTAGAGTGCTGTAGTGCCCTTTTTTTTTTTAACTCTTTTAACTCTTTTTTTGAACATGGCACGGAGGTACCAGGCGTAGGTCCCTGATGCTTGGTATCACATCAGAGGCGCTGGTGCCCGTCTGTTGTGACCCTCTGGGCAAAATGACGGTCTCAAAGCAGCCTTACTGGCACTAAAGATATTAAATAAGTGCTTATAATGTGTTCTTTTTTATGCTAAAATTCACCTTGAAAAGCATGACAATAGTGTCTTAAGACGAGGAAACTACAAAAATGTTCTCGCGGGGGAAGTTGTCCGGGAGGTAGAGTTTGTGACAATTTCTTCTTGGCAACACTCCCTTTCCACAAAACTCCCTTTATTGAAGGCTTTTGACGTTCCTAGGACTATTTAATTCCTGTTTACATGCAGCCATGCCATCTTTAGTACAAAACGGCCTCCTATATGGATGTGTTGTATGCGCGCATAGACCAGAATCATACCAGCATACAATGCTTAATTTTAGCATACTATATTTGTTTCTTTATTTCCCAACTACTTCGCTACTACAGGATAGGGCCAGGATAGTCTAGTGATTAGGGTGGTTTACTCCCGTCTGGAAGGTTGTAGGTTCAATCCTCAACAAGTCCAGCCTACCTGTTGAGCAACGTGCCTAACCCCTACCTGCCCCTTATTACTTGTAATTGTACTCTCTGTACATTGCTTTGGATAGAAGTGCTAAATGACCTAATTGTTATTGCAGTAACAGTTGTACTAGAGCTATCCTTTGTCCATTTGTTTATTGCTGGTTTTTATACAGTTTATAGTATTTTTTGTGTATTCTGTAACTTTCCATCCATCATAGCTCTTTCTCTCTTTTCATTCTTTTTCTGTACATTTCTTGTTCCCTCTTGCTTGCTCTTTTTTTACCCTCTCTTTCTCTCTCCCTCACTCTCTTTCTGGTCCTTGCCCTGTTTTTCTCCGTCCATTCCATTAGTTGCTATACTCTGAGTCTCTGGTCTTGTTCCGGCAGCTGCGCTGCGCGGCACTGTTTAGGGATTCTGTGGGGTAGGCGCTTTCGCCGCACCAGGCTGAGCCCGACATGGCGTCCCCCTGCCGTCGCCGCAGAGCCTTAGTTCCTGAGCCCAGTGCCCAGCTCAGCCTCGCTACAGATCAGCTCGCTCCCCTCCCTCTGAGCCAAGCATTTTTTATTTCTTTTTATTTGTTATTCTTTAAAAACTCACTTAGTAGCAACATCAGCATTTTAGGTCCGAAAAGAAGCCTGGAATTTACTGGAATCTTGCGTGAATCCTTCTGGCTGACAGGATCTTTCAAGTAGGAATAATGAGCTGTGCTCCAGCACTGGCAGCTGGAGTATACCGTATTGGGTAGTTATTCCCCAGTCCCCAGAGCTGGAAACACCTTTGTTTTGTATCCAGTCCAACCTGTGCACTGTGCCCAGGATTGGCGTGACAAAAAGACCGCGGACACGGCAGCATTATGCACCTTCCCAGTTTTATCACCCCAGATTAATGTTGTTATTTGGCCTTTATTTCCCTGTGACACACAAACCTGCCCCCCTCTTAGAATAGTGTAAAACAATGTACCTAACTCATTTCTACTTCCTATTTCAATGTATTTTCTACTCACCCAAGATGTAGGCTACTGTAGGCAGTCTGTAGATACACAGGTAGGCGTATTCTTTATGGTTTGTTGGTCTTTATGTTGCTATTTGCCCCAGAATGATGCACAGAAAATAATCAAGATTTAATGATATACTCGATATACTCTTAACAAAATTATGAAATAATAACTTATTTACTATAATTGAATATGTTGGCGTTATGTTAGCTTAATGGCCACATACTCTATCAAGTGCTTTTGGGGCTTAATAAAGTTAGTGACTATACAGGTACATGTTATGTACCTGTAAAAAATGGATTAGCATAGGAATTAGGCCTACATTTACCAGTCGACAAGCTTGAGTATGGATCAGAGAATCCCTCCATAGAGCACACATTGTTAAACCATTAGCAAGAATACTGAGGCAACATGGCACATCTTCTGATACTCTTCTAATTGTCCCATAACCTGGTTTCTTCCATTCAACATGACATTTGTTTAATGTTTTCTGAAGTGCCCTCCACATGATTCATTAGTTCCAAATGAGCTTTTCATTAGAGGAATTCAGCTGTGACTTCTACACAAGAGATTCTGAGCCATACAGGGTTTTCACGTCAGTAATGATTGCATGGGGAATCGCACCACAATAACAAGCACCCCTCTTGTGCTTAAGACCACTGCATTACGGGAACATCAGTGCGAGAGTGGGTGTTGATCTTTGCAAATGCTCTGTTACTCGAACCACGGTTATACTATCTTATTATTCTCACAATCCTTTTTATTTCCCACAGTCAACAGCACTTTATATATGCATTCAACGTGCATAGCCTATTTAGTTGCGTGTGATTGACGTGCGCAAGCATGGCCTCGGGAAAAGTCAGTTAGACGCTCGTATATTCCGGCGTCATTCTGCATCCATTTTAACCTGCATTGTGGAAGGTTAGTCCAGAGGTTGTTCATCTTTGTAGACACGCGAGAAGTACAACTCACTACTGAGTACAACTCACTGCTGGGAAAGGAAGATAAATGAAAGTAACATGCATACAAGACAGAAAATTACAGTCACGCTCAGCAGAAGTCACACAGGTAGAAGCAGAAGTTGGTTTGGTGCAACCGGAATAACCAAGATTTGTAAATGGATGAGATTTTCCTTTCATGGACAAAGGTCTCAGGGCGCTTTCACACCTGTAGTTGGGTTCATTTGGTCCGGACCAAGGGCAAACATTTAAACATTGTATCATTTCTCAGCCGTTTCGGTCCCTTTTCACACCACACTGTTTGCTCTGGTCCGAATCGGTTGAGGAGTTGGTGAAACGGACTCTCAGTACGCTTGTTTGGTCCGCTTTTGGTGCGCATCCGAGTGCAATTGATGCATTCACAGCTGCTCAAACAAACCGCACCACAGAGAACCATTCCAACCATTCCTTATACGCAAAGTGATACTGAACTTGTTACACCTTCATTTGTTGACTGAAACTGGATAAGCATTTTTACCTGCCGTTCACTGTTTCTCAAAAACACGTGTCTACAAAGCTGATAATCTACTGATGACGTAAATTATATTTACAAAATACATTTACATTTACATTTACATAAATCAAAATATAGTTATAAATAATTCTATTCCCACTGACATCTAAATGGGTAAATAGAAAATAACAATCAACCATCAACCATGTGGAACTATGAACAGAAGTGAGTGTATTGGAAGGTTGGCTCTACATCAGATAACAGTGTTACACAACACAGTGAACAGTAGATGTACCTTGCTAGAATAGAGAGGCACTGTGAATGCTGAACAGAGAGACAATTAGACGACCACATCTGGCAACACGGACCTGAGACCCTTCCCAGCCTCCATGATGAAAACGCCAGATTGTCTTGAGATTGTGACAGAGGATGACGTATGTCTGTTGTGACACACACAGGGGGACAGCAATAGCCTACATCTTAGGACTTTCTTTAGAAAGATGAGGGCTAACTAACCAAGTTCAGTAGTACAAAACAAGGGTACAGTATAAACAGCATATATTCATTTGACCAGCCAATTTGAAACATGAGTCTACTCGAAAGGGATGAAGAGTCGAAATTAGTAATTTTCTCAATACTTAAGCTATTGGTGAGGTTGTGCTGTGCACCTTTATGAACAATGAGAAGCAGCATTGTAATAAGTTCTAATGGAAAATGGTAAACTTCTCTTAAATAATTAATCATTTTCGTCTGATATAGGCTATTTACATTTACAGCATTTAGCACTTTTATAGAAAGCAACCTACAATTAGTACATTTGTCAATAGCTGAATAGGTCATACACCAGTTATCGTAAGCAAATAACGTTCTTATAGAATAATGACTAACCCTAACAGCATGTCATCAGGACTACCGTAGTTATACATTTTACAGCATACGTTACCTATTAACATATCATTAAATCCTTAAAACAATTACTAACAGCCCAAATACCAGCAAAGTACTTAATTTTCTAAGAGCTGATCTAACATAGAGCAGGAAAAAGAATTTAGTTTTTAAAGGGATATTGATAGACGTCAAAGGATCATCATAAATAACTTCAGTTAGTGGGAGTGTACTGTATTTCAGTTACCGACCACAGAATTGAACTGGTGAAACAAAAACAATAAACAGAAAGACAAACACCAGGTTTGATGCTCAGGCAAGCTTTAATGAATAATAGGGAAGCATATTAAACTAACATGTCATGCGTGTTAAAGGGTTGGTGATGTACAGTTTTTATAAAACGGTAACCAAACTCTAAATTAAACATTCTGGTTTTTGAGAGCCAATTAATATTGGACAGTTTTGTATGTATGGTGGAAATTTTGTCCTTGATATAAAGTACGGGTCGCCGGGCAGCGTCGGCAGGGCAGCGTCGCCGGGCAGCGTCGCCGGGCAGCGTCGCCGGGCAGCGTCGGCAGGGCCTCTACATTTAGCTTCTGTGAATGGTTTTACGGCGCTTCTGAGAAGACGGAGAGCTGTCCCCGTTGGATTGACTGCGATCCCTGTGCTTGGGGGCGCTGCTACCAGCGTAAGCACTACACCCACCTGAGCCACCTGGCTGGACTGCAGCTCCATACCTATCGGAGACACACTGCCACGTCACGCCGCTCTGAGACAAACAGCTGATGCACTTTAAAGTGCGAGTAAATTTATCACAGCGGAAGATGTTGCTTAGACCAATCGTTTCCCCACCATTAGTGGAGCGGCCTAGGATATCTAGGGAGGTGGCGTGCGCCTGCTCGGTAATATGAGGGCCTGTCCTGGGCTGGAATACCTTGGTAAAAACAACAACGTAATCCTTCCACTCCTGTATGAGGTTCAGTCTCCCGCAGAGGGTGTTAGGCTCTTTCACGTTGGTACAGAAGTCATTACAGGGGGACAGATACGTGTAGAAGATCACAAGATCACGTGTCGTAGTTCCAAACCTCACAAACTGAAAAATGTCCATCACGCTGGATTCGGTGTGATTGCCTGGCGAAGGCTTGGCGAGGGCCAACCAGGTGCCCCTGTACACGCCCTCTTTTGCAGCCGATTGCTGCCTTGTCGTCAGTAAAGACCGTCTGGAATGTTTACAGCCATACTGTACTGGCCCTGGATGCCATACCTAGAAACAGAAACACAATAATTTAAAGTTCAAACGGTTCTCTGGCAACATTGAATAAAGGATATCTCCGCCAGTCAATTGAGGCGACACACTGACAGACATGTAGACAGACCTCTATGTGCGTCTCCTCCTGTGTTGGGAATAGCTACAGCAGTACAAGATGGAGTGAGTGTCTTGACTGAGGAGGAGTTCTTTATAGGGACGATAGAGAGGGGGGGTGTCTGATAGAATGAGAACAACACACACTCATGTCTTTATAAGGTGTGTGCATGATGTATGTTTTAGTAACAGTATGTACATTATAATGGCACTGTATTATTAGTTGTATAATTGCTGATATGATGTGTAATTTTACCTGCAACAATGTTAAAATTTTCTGAAATAGTGATGTATTTTCATCAAGGGAGAGGCAATAAGTTTGACCTCAGTTTCCTTTTCTTTGTTATACCTTTTTTGTGGAATGCCAACATACAAATTGAGCATGTTGTTATCGCTATAGCTTTCTTTACTCTTTATTTTTTTGTTATTTTATTGTTACACCCTCTAGCAGCGAGCGTGAACTACAAAAATCGCTAACTGTCATTGTGTTAAAATGTACCACTTTCCCTAGGGTGCCGGGCTTTCTGTCTCCAGCGAGCTGTAGAAAGCTTCTCGGAACCTCCTGAAAGTGTCAACCTGTGTGGTGATTTAAAAGAAAAAATTGAAATCATAAAATGCAGATTTAACAGTGTCTAAAAAAACATGACTCCTTTAGAAGCTGTTCTGGTTACAGCGTTCAGTAGGTTAAAAGGTCCTGAGTTTGAACCGGCTCACTCTGTATTCCCCTCCGGGGGAGTGTTCAGAATTGATTATGTTCAGAATGTGAGGAGGTCAAAATTGTGTTACCGGATAACAGAAATAAGAAGAGGCATACAGATAAGAAATGACAGTCACGCTCGGCAGAAGTTTCACAGGTTGAAGCAGAAGTTGGTGTTGCAACATCTGGTGTTGCGCTAGGGGTTAAAGAACTTAAGAGAAATAGACTCACAAAGAAACCAGTCTGGCTGGTCCCAGTGTGTTAGGTGCACAGTGTAGTAATTGGGAAGGCTAAGACTAATACATTTCTACACTCTTAATGGCACTGCACACTACAAACGCCAACTATTGTGAATGTGAAAAGATGTGAGGACATGCACTGCGACTGTACACACACATGAAGCTATGGCCTGGCTATACTCAGCTTCAAGTCTCACTATCTCGCCATACGTGTGTGTGTGTGTGTGTGCACGCCCGTGCGTGTAGTGTAGCTCGTCTTCTTGCTTCCTGCTTCCTACAGGCCTCGTGCGAGCTCGATTTAGAAGACATTCCTCACTTTCCTCGTGTCTAGATGTTTCTCTCAGACAGGAAACCGATTCACAGGTGGTTCTGACCATCGTATGGCCCGTTGCTCTCCCAGACTCAAGCCAGGCAACATAAAGACACCCTAACCCTAACCCTAACCAATACCACAACTTAGCAAAAAGCCAATAGGAACATTTATTGGTCCAAGATATCAATACAAAGTGGTGAGGCTCCCTTTTAAGGCGCATCACAGGTGCCATCAACCCTTTATAGGGCATCATTCTGGCTTCTTTTTGAGACCATTAAAAAAAAAAAAAACACACACCAGGAATGCTCTCTAGTCTAGAATATAATTTTGTTTATAAAGTAAACTACACACATGGTAATAAATATATATAGAAACAATGTTGTGCAAATACTCTGCTATTAGACTTACGATAGGACTTTGTTCTTATTACTGTTATGTTTATTTATTTTATTTGTTTTACAGCGGCATCACAGCCCTTAATCCCAGTTCCCCTTGAGTCTACCCGTACGGTCCTTATTCCCAGTTAGTGTCTAAAAGTGCTTCACAAGACCAGGAAATAGACAGCACCCTAAATGAGACAAGGAAAACATGCTGTGTCATCATCTTGTGAAGAACTTACAGTAGCTTGCTCCCCTGTGAGTCAACACAGACACTGCCGGTCAGTTACATAGTGGTATAGTAAAGACAGAATCTCACACTAGAAAACAAATTGTCTATAATGTTGTCCTGGCAGGGTGCCTGTCACCTCTCATCTTTCTCCCCTCCTCTTTTCTCCTCCTTATCCTGTTTTCTCCTCCTTATCCTATTTTCTCCTACTCCTTTCTCCTCTTCTCCTCTGTTCTCTCTGCTCTCTTATCTTTTGTCCTGTCCTCTATTATGCTTTCTTCTATTTTCTCCTCCTCCTCTCATCTTCGGTTCTCCTTCCCCCTCCTCCTCCTCCCTTCTGTACTGTGTTTAGGGTTGTGAATGTGAACGTGCGCAGGGTTTGTAGTGTCCTCTCTGAAGTGCTGCTGGAGGCCATGACTGGTTACAGTACAGAGACACTTCTCAGCTCAAGAGCTGGATATGAATGGGAGATTCTGTGGTCTGTGTCAATTTGTATGGCACACACATTATGTCATTTGTCACAGTTGTGTTTCACAGCATGAACAGTGAGCTGGGCCGGAAATGTGGGTTTCTGGGTGTGGGGAGGGGTGGCTGTAACCCAATGGAGGAGTGCACCTTTAAACAGGTTATACATTCTCTTTCTTGTCTCGCTGGTCTAATGTGGCAGTCTGTCTCCCAGCAGCTGGGATCCCTGCTTCCCCCCGTGCTCTCATGGCCGTTGTGGGGAGGCAGGCAGAGATAACCCAGTGCCGAGAGGCAAGGCATACAATCGCATTAAGACTTATTTCTCCCCTCTGACCGAGGCCAGGGGTTGGGATTTGCATCTCGCCGACTGCGTGCGAGTGTGCGTGTGTGTTAGCAGCAGTGGTTAGCGCTAGCGCACCCATTCGAGCAAGTGAACTCGCCTCTCCACATGGCGTTGTCCGTACACACTGCGATCTCAGCTGTTCCGAATTAACACCGCCTTTAAGGTGCGCCAGCAATATGCACGAAGACCCCTTGATGAAGTGTCGGGAGAACGACGCGGTGCGGTGTTGTCAGCGCAGCGGAGCTGTCGGCGCTACAACGCGACACGCTGTTCTGATCCGCGGGTGAAGTCTCCTGACATAAAAGGTGGAACACAAAGGAACTGCGTTTTCCTTTTGCCAGTGTGTGCACCTGTCAAAATGTTGTTTGTTTTCCCTCTACCCCTCCCGTGTGGCCTTTCGCTCCGGCTCTGCAAGCGCCACAGAGACCCCTGGTGGACTTGGAGAGTAGGACGCCCTGTATTTGAGTGTGTGCGTGGGTGCGTGTCTGTGAGGCCCAGGAGCCTCAAACCTTATCTCTCAAGGCTCGGGACAATATTTCTGCCGAGCCGAGGGGTCAAAAACGCAAATCTGCCCGCCAGCTCACACCCTCATTTATTCTCTGAAACAGATTGCTCCTGTTATGCTTCGGCTAGCTTCTCACAGTGCTAGCGGGCGGAATTAGAGCGGGCCTCTGTAAAATAAAGTTCCCATTATCTTTGAACTAGCAAGTGCCCAATTATACGCCGCGGTTATCTCCCATCTCACAGGCTTGTGAGCTCGCGCCACGGGGTCAATGAGCGAGCAACGCTAATGAAGAGATGCTGAATCACCTCTCTGGCTACCCCCTCCCCTCCCCCCCCCCTGGACCTGCAAATGGCGGCAGCCCACCTTATCAGTGATTCTGTAAAGCTTCAGCCGTTTCTCAGGCGTTTTTCATTTTGATGGCTGTTGTTTCTTTTCTCGTGTTTGTTCCCAGTTAGCCCGTCACAGTCCAGGGTACACACTCGTGTGCTTGTTATAGGAAGTACTTTAAATGTTTTTTTCTCTCTCTCCAAACCCTCTCAAATGGCTATCCTTATGCCCGGCATGTTCAGGCATTTTAACATTTCAAAAGTGT
Source organism: Percopsis transmontana (assembly GCA_025447815.1). NCBI lineage: Eukaryota > Metazoa > Chordata > Actinopteri > Percopsiformes > Percopsidae > Percopsis > Percopsis transmontana. The sequence continues at coordinate 10,439 of JAOEHI010001015.1, forward strand.
ATCTTATCGCGATTGAATTTTCAAAAAGGTTCAGCAGCATTGGGAACCACTGAAGCCCTTTTATGAACTCACGCTGGAGTAGACAAGGTGATTCTTAAGAGAGTCACAGTCGCGGAGCACTGTCGGGTTTAAGAGGCGGCGAGGGAGTGTTTTAGGGCCCGGGTTGGGCTGAGACGATTTCTCTTGGAGTGCGAAACAATTTTAAGAGGAGAGCACCGCTGCATGCAGACTGCTGCAGAGTGTGTAAAGGGTTCCGACGTGTATGTGTAGTCAGTGTTGCCGCTATTTTGGACGTCAGCTATCGACGGAGCATCAAATAATGCAGCAACATTTTCACCCACAAATATACGTCACATAACAACATCATTGTGAACTGTTAGAATTAGCCGATATTTTGAAGTTGGAGCTGGTCTACCAAGAGCCAAAATATGTTTACCGTAGTTTGTTTTTCAGTAACTTGGAAGGATTTTTAAGGGGACGGAACAGAGCGCAAGGTTGCTGACCGTTCACATTGCTGTAGTGACAAAAGAGTCCTAACTCCTGTCTGTATAGTCTGTCTGTATAGCATGCAACACCCTTGAGGTTGTTAGAGATGTCCAGTTGAGAGAAACCGGTGCGGGCAACGATACAATATATATGTGCAGCCATTAAAAATACAATGGTATGTGTATTTTGTTTGTCACAGATAAAAGTTCATTTATTTTGCAATGCCTTTACAACAACAAGAAGCCTGAAGCTTTCCATCTTCACGAACCCCCCTGCCCTTTCCTTCCCCTAAAGTGACCTCATGTTCTATATCCTGTCTCCCACAGGCAGCCCTGTCAACCTGACATGCCGGGCGTTCTTTGGATACAGCGGTGACATCAGCCCCCTCATCTACTGGATGAAGGGGGAGAAGTTCATCGAAGATCTGGACGAGGAGAGGGTCCAGGAAAATGATATAAAGTAAGTTATATAAGTGATATATATAACCTGCCGCGTTTAGATCTTTGGCAGTGGCCGTTCTGCTTGGGTTTACAAAATAAGATCCTAGAAAGAACATCCAAATATTGTTTATCTGCGCAAAATTATGAAACCAAAAGAAATCAATAAAGGTTTATTCCGTAAACCCCAAACGTGTTTGTTTCAAGGTGGTTTTGTTTCAAGTCGATTAAGCTTAGGTGCTCTTTACAGGGGGTTTTAGGAATGCGCCTTTAAACTAGATGAAAGGAAAGTCCGTTTGAAGTCCATTTAGCACACTACACTAATGAGGCAACGTACTCACCCTAAAAACAGGGACTCACCTGTGGGCTCAGCCGCCACGACCAATATTCCTCAGTCTGTAAATATCTGTAAATATTTGAGCTCACACAATGACAGCCTTGGCAATAAACGGAGCCTTGCCTTCAAAGATACCCATGCATGTTGCATAAAGCCACTCAACAATGCAGCCGGCTGTGCATTCTTTATAATCACATGTTGTGTATATTTATGTTTGGACACGCTGTTAGATATTACCCCAAGGGAAGGAAGACCCCATTAGTAGCGGAGATGTGCCGATACTGAGCCTGCACAAGCCCTGCTTGCTCCATAGCGGGAACAAAAGCTCTACCTATCTTGAAATGACAAACTGCTGCAGTCCGGGGGCCAAATTATGGGCAGATCTATGCCATGTACACACACACACACACACACACGTACACAGCAGGTCACAGCGCTGCAATGCATGTCGGCCCAGAGAATTGTTTCTCAGCCTTTGATGGACACGAACACCATGTATTATCAGCTAAATACACATTTGGTGTGTACACGATTGGTACACTAGTTGTGTGATGACTTAGAGGTCTGCTAAGGCATCTGTCTGCTTTAGAAGCAGGTGAGAGCTTGATAGCAAACCGGTTTATAAGGAGCTAGTGTGTCACATAGACAAATTCTCTCGTTGTCTTGAGTTTTTTAGGAAGTTGAGGAAAAGACCACCGTCAGAATTTTAGGCATATGTATATTTCTTACGTTTATTTACACATACAGAACGTATTTTTCATAAGGTCTCTGCGGTATTTGCGGCGGAGTGGTTAGGGAAGCATTAAAATAAGTACATGAAAAAAATATAAGAAATACAAAAACATTTCATTGACCAGCATGCAGCACAGAAGGAAGGAAGCTAAATTAGCATAATGGAATGCGTTGGGGACACATCAGGTACATTCCTCAGCTGGTGTCGAGAATTTCCATTGCGGTTGAAATCGAAGTTGTTTTGGCATTCTCCTCTACCCTTCCCCCGTATATCCATGAGCACAATCGTGTTTCAAAACATACACCGTCAGCATGGGGCAGATATTTGGAGTTCTAGGGAAGCGCTAGAACACAGTCGAGGTGTGTACCTTTAACCCCACACACACAATAGACTGCCTATATAATGACGCAATAAAGCCCTGTTGTCGACAAATGTCGGCTAATGAAAAGGTTAACTGCATGCCGCATGACAAGGCCGGGAGACGAGCTAGCAGCCTGGGTGGTGACCTGGCATTTCCAGACATCTCTGTTAGCCCCGGATAGCGCACTCTAGTACAGCACTCCGCTCCGGCACTTTCCACTGGAAGGACACCCGGCCAATTAGAGCAGAGAGAGAGAGAGAGAGAGAGAGAGAGAGAGAGAGAGAGAGAGAGAGAGAGAGAGAGAGAGAGAGAGAGAG
>JAOEHI010001016.1:0-13106 GCA_025447815.1 Percopsis transmontana
CCCCCCCCCCCCCCCCCCCCCCCCCCCCCCCCCCCCCCCCCCCCCCCCCCCCCCCCCCCCCGAGAGAGAGAGACAGACCACCTACCACTGTGCAGCCGTTGTGGAGGTTGTGCTGGTCCTTGTGAGCATGGGCGCAGAAGTCCATGCAGGCAGTGACTCCGGAGAACGGCTTGCCTTCCTTCAGTCCCAACCTGCACTCTGGAGCCGTCACCTCAGTCTGACACTAGGGAATACAGAAACAGATTTACTACACTGCAGACAATACACACAGAGTAATGGGAATCTGCCCTTTCCCTTTCACAATCCTCTCATGGCCCCACAAAGGATGCACCCCTCTTCTTTTCTCATTACCTTTACATTGGTTTTATACTTTATCTTACTGTATATGCATACATTTTTATACTTTTGATTTTGTTAAACAATAGTTTTCATGACACATTTTTGGAAAAACACTTTTTGAAAACCAAATCTTGTTTTTATAAAGAAAATAATTGTATTCATACTAAGTATACCGGTACTTTAATTTCTCTTCTTATTTTTGTATGCAAGAGACTACCGGTTTAGGCTATGCCACAATACTTTGCAATTAGTGATCTTTATAACAACCTCTCCCACATGCAACTGTTTACCATGCATAATATTGGTGTAATTAAGAGATTCGCTGGAAAGAAATATTGTTTTATAATTTTAGAACGCCACAATGTTTACACTATTGATGAGCTAGCAAGGCATACCTTACCGTATGTAGCGCGTGTAGCACATGCGCAGTCAACGCGCACAATGACCACTGCATTAATCACCATGATCTTAAAACTGGCATCATAACTCCTCCTCAGTTGTTGGTTAACTTGACATTCTTTAGAGACACTTTGTTCAAGACGGTCACTGTGTCTCTCTATCTTTCAGGCCCCAGCACTGTATGCTAGTGAGGGACGGTGGCTGCGACCCCGCTTTTTCAGATGTATTTCAAGGAAAAAACCTGTCTTACATTATTCAACCTGACATTGTGTATCTCCAAGTTCCAGGACACAACAGTGAAAACCTACTCCCTGCAATTAAGGATGACCCGGTGACTGACCCAGCAACAAGCTGCTGAGTTACTGCTACAAAAATCTCAACCTGTGCGCATGTGTGTGTGTGTGTGTGTATGCGTGGGAGAGAGCTCCCATAGACAGGCCTGTAATACTAACCTGGTTGCTATAGGCTTGTGGGGCAAGCTTCTTGTACAAGGGAGCCACCTCTGTTGCCAGGTTTTGAAAGTTATCCCTGAGTTTATCCTCCTGTCAAACACAAGCAATAGGTCACAGGTCAGATGAATGAATGGTATTCTGGTATTCCCCTTTAAAGCAGCTACAGGTTAAAGTCAGCGGTCAGACTAGAGTGGTTCTCTACAAGCGGATACAGTACCTCTTCTGGGTGATCTCCTTTTAGTCTAAACTTGCGAGGTATCTTGCTGCGGGCGTACTTGCAGCCATTGAAGTACATGCTCCAGGAGCAGCCAAAGGAGAAGGATGCGCCGCAGGTGTCTGGGTCCTTGCCTTGGCATGCACATGTCCGACTGCAGGGGGAGACAGTGAGCACTGGACTTCATGATTTCCATCAATATAATAGTGTTATTTAAAAACTATTGGGTCAAATTAGGGTCTCTTCAACTCTTCAGGGGATCTTCAACTAAGTTACTAAGTTAAGTATTTAACTAATCACATTTCAAAGTGGGATTGATCAATTGGATTTACAGTACAGTGAGGATAGTCAGAAGACTGAACTATCTGCAGGACTGTGGATTGTTTAAGATATTACTGACTTCTTATTGAAATCTTTGACACAGAAATACCTCCATACATCTACTCGTGTTCTACCGGTCAGGGACTCACTCGTCATTGAGGCCGCAGCGTCGACTGGTGGGGTTGCCAAACTTGGTGAGTGCGTCGCTTACTTCGCGGTACAGCTGGTCTCCCAGGGCCCGCGGCACTCCTTCCCAGGCCATGATGAGGATGATGATGACGGCGTTGGCACAGTGGTGGCCCGCCCGGTGACGCACCAGGCACAGCAACTTCTCCTTCTCACTGGACCGACGGATCACCTGGTGGCCGGAAGGGGACGAGAACAGGGAGAGGGTCACTGTTAGCGGCAGTGCAATGGTCAGTGTTTGTAGGTGCAGCAGGACCTTTGGGAGCAAGAAGGAACATAAATCTGCACTACCAGTGTGATTTTTAGGGACAGGTAGAGAACACCTTGTTGCATTTAATTGGTTTACTTTTGTTCACTACTGCCATATATTCTCCAAAGTTGCTTACTGTACCTTTAAGGAATATAATGACACTGGTTGACATTTGAGATAATATGTGCAGATAATATGTGGCTGAAATACACACACACACACACACACACACACACACACACACACACACACACACACACACGGCAGGCTGGGAGGAGTGCAATTGGACTTTCCAGTTGTTACAGAAAGTGAACCTTGCTGTTTTTATTGTCGCAGGGTGACATCTCTACAGTGCATTACTCCTGGTTGTGCACACACAAATCACATATCTGTCCACATATCTGTCTAATAGTAATCGCTATCACACCTTTGCAGAATAACATTTGATTACACAGTGTCCTACAGAGTGAATGTGTGAAACCATATCATGGTGAAGCAGGGTATTTAAACCTAAGTTGCGGGAAAACGTAACATAACGATGCCCCTATCGGCCCACATGTTGTCGCACTTTGAAGCTTCTTTGCCTCAGGCGTCCCTGTGACACAATAAAGAGTGCAGATTTAAGCTACTCACCCACTTAGCGATTGGACATCCCCGGGAGCTCTTTCCCTCCCTGCCAGTGTACACAACCTTCTCAATGCGTACGGCATCACCCTTCTCTCCATACCTAGACAGGGGAGGAGTGTGAATAGCAGCTGTTATGACACCAAGCATACAGGTGCACACATATTACATCACAGACAGACAGAGAACGTGACTTAGGCTTTGACAGGTAAAACCCAATAGATCCTCGCATTTATTGAATATATCTTTTATGATGTGTTTTATGTGTGTGCGTACAGTATAAGCACACAGTGCATATATACCTGCTTGTGCTAGAGCAAACAGAGTTGTGTTTGCACGTGTGTGTGTGTATCTCTACTGGTCTGTTTGCGGAGTTGGGAAGGGTGCAGGCAGGAGGAGAGCGGGGGTTGTGTGTCTCCGTATCTGTCTGTAAAGTTCCCAGTTTGTCAGATGTTCGCTGACCTCTTCTCTTGCCTGCTAGATACCTGTCATTCTGTCATTCTGTGAGCATCAGCCCATAGCACCTGCTGAACAGTCCAGCCTGCGCTGGCTGAGAAAGTGGGAGGGGAGCGGGCTCTTTCTCCACAGGGGTGGCCTGCTAGGGTCAGGGGTGGGTCTAAGGTCACTAAGGGACAATAGAGGGCTTAGGTCTTACGTCACCCCTCAGACAAACAAAAGGGGATGCTGGATTGAATTCCGTCCCCAAACACACACACACACACTCAACATGCGCTCTGTGGGGATAGATGACTCAGTGATCTTATTGCAACTTCTCAATGAATAATAGCCAGTAGTACTTTGTACAAAATGTCTGACATCAAAACAGGACACTATGGTATAGGTTTACGATGTGCTTTAACAAAGAAATACCAAGTTTTTTTTATTTATTTTGTTTACTTCAATGGAGGTCTCTAATTAAATTTATAAAAGACAATGTGAAAATGTGGAACCATAGTGATTGCTTAAAAAAGCAATCTAAACAAGCCTTACAGATGTCAACCATAGTTTGGGTGAGTTTGTTGTGCCGTGGTATTGTTCAATTATATTCTATGGAGTCTCGACAAGAGAACTCTCAACTTGGTCAGAAGCCATCGCTATAGTTGGAAAAGCCTAAAAAGCGCTTTAGGTTGAAATTCTCCAGAGTTATACTTTTGAATTGCCTGTGCTTATCTTTAATTGTAAAAGGTTTTAAATTTAGTTTTGATGTACAATATATGTGCCCTTCCCGTCTTGGTTTCAATACTAATTTCATTCCTTTACTACTACAGCCTAACACTTTCCCATCTCTCTTTCTCATCTCCTTTCCATTCTCTGTCTGTCTGTCCTTCCCACCCCAGTTTTCTCCAGTGCCTGTGTCATGCTAACGCTGTGTGCCTAGCTCTGCACCTGATGATAGTTCTGCTGCTGATCATAGTGGTTGTTCTTCTTATTCTGGGTCAAGAATTCCCTAAGGATAGAATCAGAGGAGCAAGGGGGGGTGGGGGGGGAGAAATACAAAGGGAAGTGGGAGGATATCCGTGCGTGAGACAGAGCGTGAGAAAGAAAGGTGGAGAGAGAGAGAAAGAGAGCAAGAGATAGAAAGAGAGCAGGGGGAGGGAGACACTGCCAAATTGGGGACAAGTAAGAGAACGCAACTGTGACAGATACTACAGGTGTGCTAGCGTGATGCTAGCTCACAGCTACTGTTCAGCAGGTAGATGGCTTCAACTGGCCTCCCGTTCACATAGAGAGGAGAGTCTTACCTAGTCTCCATCAGCTCTCGTATGGAGGCCAAAGTAGGACCAGATCCCAGGTGATTGTAGTATGGACCTTCATCCTTCTCTAGGATTTGTTCTGAGAGAGAAAGTTAAGATTGTCAGGGAACACTTTACTTTTGACCCGTGAAGCACACAGTAATGCCCGTTTATACAGTACTTGTAATGGTAAGGCAGCATCCATTATAACTGTCTTAACTGATTTTTGGAACAACAGGCAGGTACACACACACACACACACACACACACACACACACACACACAAACACACACACACACACTGACCTGGGCTGTGATTGTAAAAACGTGGGTAGTGTGAGATGGTGGGAACCCTGAACAAAGCCACAATGTGTAATGCATTGTATTATAGGTGTAGCCTATGTCTAGATTGTAGTGGTGTGTGTGCCTGTGTGTCTGTGTTCTCAAATAAAACAGTATGCCTTTGTGTAAGCCTATACAATAACATGCTATACAGTACATGTGTATGTGATTGTATGTCAGGGATGTACTCCATACATGTATTGTAAAGTATAGCAACTAATTCTAAGTGGCTTTAAAATGGCTCTAGTTTCTCTGTGTGTGTGTTATTTTATAGGAGTATTGTATAGGAGTAAAAAACAGCTAAAGGCACAAAACCTACACACACTTAGTGTTTTGTGTGTTGTTGTTGTAGAGACGATCTGAGGACACATTCCCTCCCACTGCAGTGAGGGAGGTAGGGTGTGGCTTGAGGCAGGAAATGAAGGAGTCATACCACATTCTTGTGTGATGTATGTGTGTGTGTGTGTGTGTGTGTGTGTGTTTGTCAGGGGGTTGTCACAGCTGGGAGTGCCTAGTCATAAGCCAAGCGAATGAGCAGATAGTGTTGTGTGTGTGTGTGTGTGTGTGTGTGTGTGTGTGTGTGTGTGCTGGACAGTGTGTGCTGTACATAAAATGATGCATACTGTATGAACATATGTGCATTGTTGTGCTAGGCTGTTGCCGGGGTGGCGTGTAACTAAGCTTCACTATGGAGACCTGTTGTCGGGGGGCCTTTGCCCATAGAAACAGCACACACATAGCAAGTGGTTCCTTGCAGCTGTTCTCCTCCCGCTGAGATCCCCAATGCACTGTCTGGGACAGCAAAGGGTCTATTTAATAGGCAATCCTTCAGTTAACTCCCACTAGCAGCTAGGCTCTAGGGAAACGTCAAGAAAGCTTTTTGTTCTGCTTCTTGTTGTTGTTCTACGTCTTAAATGTAAAGGTAAAGTGTTGATTTATTGTACATGCAGTATCATCTGGCCGCATTTGTTACACATTATTCTGGAGATTCTATGACGGATTGTGCCTTTATATAATGGTCGAAGGTGTGTTGTAACAATAAAATACATTTAGAATATTACTAAAAATTTTGCAAGTACTTTCTTTCAAACTATAAAACCTCCATTGTGAATCAGGATCCACGTAGGTGGGTGCTATACACGTAATGTACATTTCTATTCCTCTGTAGGCTAGTGTCCTGACAAAGGGTCCGCTGAGCGCCCTGCTCTGTTCTGCTTGCCTGCCAGTCCCAAACCTAGACAATGGGCTCCTTCTGCCACCCCTATTGTCCCCTCCTGGGCCCCTTGGTGCCTCACACTGTAGAAGAGTGTATGGCCTGCACGGTAGCCCTGCGCCCAGCCACACACCCAGGCAACACACACATTCTCAGACTAGCTCACCCAGGGTGCAGGCAGAGGAGCTGGAGCAGAAGTGCAATGAATCATCTGGTAACAGTTGAGTAAAGTTTATCATGTAGAGCAGCTGACAGCACTTCTCACCTCTCCCAGGACCCCCAGAGGAATCACAACATGATCTCAAAACCCATTGACTAATATTATTATTAATCTGGTTGTATGACCCTTTAATTAAACTACAGAACATGGTACTGCCGCTGTCAAAACATGCACTTTCAAACCATAATAGCATGTTAACACTGTTGTGTGTTCAGAATATGTTAAGAAAAGGTGTAATGGAGGGTGTAATTGAATATAGAATGTGTGTGTTACTAAGAACTGAGACACACAGTCATTGACACACACTCACCAACACAGTCACACAAGGGGAACTCTGCCTGGTCCTTGGCAGGGGTGTCCAGCAGGCTTCTGGTGGGGGTGTCCAGATAGCGGAGGGGAGATTCGAGGAAGCCTCGCAGAGAAGGGGAGCAGGGAAGACTGTCCTTGGTAGGAGTGTCTTCCTCAGAATAGCATGTTGTTGACAACACAGCCAGCCCCCCAGAGGCCTCGATCTTCATGCGTTTGGGCAGCGGTGAGAAAGGCATGTTGAAGGGATCCTGGGGCACCCCGGGCTGTGATTGCTGCCGGTGCATCAGGGCCTCCTGATGAAGGGGGAGAGACTGGGAGTCCTCATGCTGCATCTCCATGGGGCTCTCTGCGGGGACATGGCTTGAGCCTGGTTCTCCTTGTGACCCCGACTTAACGTCCTGTCCTACTTTCATCCCTTGGTCTGCTGAAGGAGGTGCAAAGCTGGGGCAGGAGGTGAGAGTGTGGGGGTGAAATGGTGTGGTGGGCCTGTCTGGTCCTGAGTTAGTACCGGGAAGAGAGTCACTTGCTGTCGGCAGAGGGGAGATTGTGAGATGATTGTTGGCCTGACTCACAGGAGCATCTAGGGCAGGGGAGTCCCCAAACTCAGCCTCAAACTGGCGGATCAGTTCTTCATACTTTGGGTCCACGTTGGTGAGGGTGGGTAGTGAGGTGTCGGATAGAGATGTAGAGGTTGGAGGTGGGTTAGCACTGCTGTTACTGGGAGTGAGGCTACCCTCTCCCTCTGGCTTGGCAAGGTCTGCAGGGATCACGTGCTGGGGCTGAGGACTCATGAGGGCTGTGGTGTTCTCTGACAAGATAGAAGCCGTGGAAGAGGGAATCATTGAGGAGTTGGACATGGATACCTGAGATTGGGCTGGGGCAGATAGGCCTGCTGACACAGCCTTAGTGGGGTCACTGAGGATGGGCAGAGAAGGGAGAGAACCCGGCTGCAGGCCTGCTAAGGCCAGGGCTCTGTCCCGAATGAGGGCTGTTGGTTTCTGTATGGAGATTTGAGTCTGAGGCAGGAAGGTTGGCATAGAGGCTTTCTGCTTGGTCTTTTTGATGACAATCTGTTTGGGTTTAGGCAAGGGGGGGGCTGCTAGCATCCCACTCATAGCTTTAATGGCAGGAGTGCCTTGGTTGCTTTTCTTCTTCTTGGGTTCCTTGGGCTCCTGTTTGATGGCTATCTGGGGGTAACCATCTGCCCCTGGCTGGGGCCACCACTTCTTCAGGTTTTGGCAGACCTGAGGCATTCGTAAGCCTGGTGGTTGACTAGAAAAGAGGTTCCTTTTGTAGTGAAGGTGCTGTTGCAGTGCTGCCTGAGTGGAGTGGTGAATGGCTGCTTGGTTGGGGTAGTGCTGGCCCTGCTGCTGGCCATTAACCATGCCGTAATGTCCCATAGAGGCAGTGTGATGGTAGTACTCACCAGAGTCAGGTTCCTGCTTTATCCTAGCCATTCCTGTGTGGGCCTGGGTCTGAATATCTCCATTCTCATTTGAACTGTATTGATGGGAGCTGGGAAGCTTGAAAGAAGCATTGCTAAACCTGCCACTGGTGTCCCCAAGCAGTTGTTTGAGCTCTGACATGGGGTCTGAACTACTGTGGGGCTGGGAAGAGTAGTGAGACTGTGCCTCAGAGTTCATAGATCTCCACTGGATTCTCTGATCAGCACCTGCACTAGAGCCTTGCTGCCACTGCTGGAGATGGGGGCTAAGGCCAGCAGGTTTCCCCTGACCTGGGAAGGGAGAGGTAGAGGATGGGAGAGGGGTTGCGTGGGATGGCTGGCCCTGGGACTGGGGCCTGTGTTGCTCCCAGGACACTGGGGCCTCTTGGCCAGGACATAGTCCTGGGGGGACAGATTGTGAACGTGAGGAGGATGATAAGGGACTGGGGGAGGACGGGATTAAGCGAGTGCCATTTTGTGGATGAGAGGAGAGGTTCTGGAAATGGTGTAGGTGCTGATGGGGGTGACTGCTGGTGGACAACTGGGCTGGAGAGCCCGCAGCCTGGGGCCCAGTGCCAGACAGCTGGGTAAGAGCCTCTATGGCAATGGCTGTCTGGAGACTGACATTCTTTTCCTTGGCTATGGACAGCACCTGGGGAGAGCAGGGGATGGGGGGTTTGGAGCAGGGTGCTGGGTCGGGGTGAGAGCCTCGGGGTCCATGTTGCTGCAGGGAGTACGAAGTAGAAAGATGGTGACCTCCGTTCACCTGGGGGTAGGCCTGGTGTAGATGAGGCTGTGCATGAGCCGTTTTGCAGGGCACGTTATCTTCATTGGCTGCCAGCTTGATCTTCTTCTCCAGCCACTCCAGATAGTCTGGACAGTCAGGACCATCACAGTTACAGTTAGGGGGCTTGTGTCCGTGCTTGGCCTGGCTTAGTGCTGTCTGTAGGATGCTGAGGTCTTCTGGAGACTGGCATCCTCTGCGTGGAGAGCCCATGTCCTGGGTAAACTTTTCATACAGCTGTGCAGTGTTGGGCTGCACTTGGAGGGAAGCAGAGATGGAAGAGGAAGGCAAGGAAGCAGCACTAGCGGAGAAAGCAACCAGGCAACGGGCGTCCTCTACATCCGCTTGGTGCTCGGGCTCACCAGGTGTTATGCCTGCTTTGCTGTTCCAACAGGGGACCTGCTGTTGGGGGGCACTGATGTCGCTCCCTGTCCGCTGCTGCTCTGTTTCCATAGATGCCTCATAGCATCTAATAGCCCCATTGGCCGGTTCCAGGCTCAGAATGCCTTCCTGGAGGCTGTCATGTGACCCAATTTCCATCTGGCCTCCTCTTCTGGGGCCATCCACCGAACCCACTTCCAAAACAGTCTGTAAAAAGGCGATGGTGAAAAGACACTGATTAGTGACATCATAGTAAACCATTAAACCCTTAATTATAAACATTACTCATACATTACTCATTACTCAAACTTGCAACATCCAACAAATATTTCAACACATCTGAATTCTTCATCTATTAAATCCTTTTCTTGAAAACAAAACATCACCATTCAGCTTAAAAGCCACTTCACCAAGAAGAGTAAAATCCATTCCCTCTTTTCTGGTCTTAGCCAGGGTTTCACTCTCTCTTGGCCTTACTGGAACACAAACAGTGCTACAGAGCAGGTCAGTGAGGCTATGAAACTACATTAACTGTTGCTTCTAGAGGCCTTTCAAAACAAATGTGTGTCTGTCACGGTCCACGTGACAGAGTTTCACACAGGCCCATATACATAGCTACGTTGTAGCTATGTATAGTTATTATTGTATAGTTATTATTATATAATTAATAGCATATTGAATAGCCTAATATTGTGTGACCTATAAAATATGTTGCCAAGGCAACTTCAATATAAACTCATATAATGCGAAAGTTTGGACTGCTACGACAATGAGAGATTCATTGAGTGTTTGGTCATGTAACTAAGCTAAGAGGCTAAAAACCTATAGCGCCGCACGCACCCCATAGTGTAATGCTTTGGGTCCTAGATGTCAACAGAAAGAAACTATGACACAAGGGCTGTTGAGATTCCACGCTGTCTTCAACCCAAAAAGATAGGTGACAACTGATTCTGTCCTCTTTCCTAAATGAAATAAAAAGACACGTCCCAAAAGCATCACTTGAGAAGACAAGTGTGTTTGCGCCGCATGCTGGCCAGATATAGAACGGAATACGGCTAAAATGTACTAACACTAACACTAGCAGTAAAGCGTAACCATGTGTCGTAAATATACAATACATAGTCAAGTTATTTATCTGACGGGCTTGGAATGCAAAGAGACATACATTTAATGTAAGCTAATGTCTTTATTTAATTAACAATACCAAGGCTATTTGTTTTATTTTTTAGCTGTAGCCTAGTTTAGTTCGCAAAATTTGGGAGTAGTTCCAAAGAGTTAATTCGTGCTGACTACTTTTAATAAAATACATTTGTTGGATCATAGCCTGTGTTTTGTGTTTTATTGATGTTTAAATGTAGATGTTTATATAGATATGGCCGTAAAAGCGTAAACTCTCAGCTACAGATCAGTTGAAGTCCTCCATGGCTGGGAAACACAATGCATATGGTACAGTAAATAGTAAATGACAAATAATAGATAAGTAAGTAAATAAGTCACAAATAAAATCACGTCTGTAAATAGTGTCATCCATATGTTAAGTTTTAGCATAATGCTTCTCGCTAGTGACAAACTAAGGCCTGATTTCACAGACCTTGCAATCAAATTAATGCTTTTCAAGGCAACCAGGTCAAGCAAATTATTCACCCCTAACCATGCACCACCACACATAGGCCTTACTTTTTCAGCACTCAGATGGAGTGTTCTGAGAAATCTTCTAAATTTGACTTGCTGAAATCATTGGTGGAAAATTTATATAAACCTGTTCCTGTTCTTTGTAGTCACAGTGTGAGCGCAACAGTGTACTGGGAAGTCATGATGTACTCAACATACATGACATCATATATATGATGATTACTTCTACTTCTACTACTATTATTACTACTACTACAACTACTACTACTACTACTACTACCCCATTAAGTAGTATAAAGTCATGAGAAATGTAATGAGTAACACAAAAGGAAATTGGTAGATTTCATCTAAAATATCCCTGGATCATAGGGACAGTATCATTGCAGTATAACACACTGCATTAGTGCACTGGAGTAATAACTTTAGCGTTGGGTTATATTTTAAATCATCACATCGGTCTACAACTGTGAATGATTTCTTAACCAAGAAGGGTCTCACTTCCTCTTCCTCAGCTCAGACCAGGCTCGAATAATATGAAAATAAAGTATTAAATGGGTGGCACATATCATTGTGGATACATGTTTTAGACCTATTCAAAGTCAATATAGAAAATTCCTATGATTGAAGACTCATGGAAAATACCAACCATGTAGTGTAAGATTTAGGCCTAGTTTAAAACAAATTTTGGTCTGCCAGTCAGAGTATAATTAAAAGAGGAGGAGGAGGAGGAGTGCCAAACAGATAATACAAGGGCACACAAATTATTGACAGAGTTCATGTTATGGCTGACCAGTCTAATCCAACACTTCCAACACACATCAGAGTCATGCAAGGCCTTAAACTCTGACACACTTACTATTTAAGTACTGTGGTATTGCTCTTTTAGTGGTACTAAGCAAAAACAGTGCTTTCTCACCCCTAAACAAACTGTCCTAAACATGCAAGACGTTTACCCTACACACTGTACATTAAAGTGGATAAACACTGCCTGGCATGAGGGATCATTTTGGTGAAAAGCACAAGCCTGCCTCACCAGAACAATACAACAGAAGACACAACAGAACATTCATAAGAAAGCAAACCTCGAACCTCAGCATCAGATGAAGACTGAAAAGAGGAACACTGCTCACTTCCATCATGACAAACAGCTTCCCTATCACGTGAATATATTGAAATGAGCCTTTGAAGTGGCTAATTACTGGATGGCGAGTATTTCAGGCCCTTTGAATCCACCTTCTGTGCATGGTGTCTGCTGGGGGTTCCGGGGGGGACAGTGTTTGGAGGGGACAGTGAACAGCTGGCACAGTGACTGCACTATCAGTAGCGGCATACGGGGAGGAAGAGATGGGGGGGTGTTCCACGCGGCAGTTATGGGAACTGCAGTGTTGTAACCGTTTGGCCGTGACACTGCACAGCGCAACACAGAGCCACTCATTATCAGTCACATGCTCGCTTTCTTTTCTTCTTTTCATTATTTGAAACAATCTGCCGCTGACACACTGGGAAATGTAGCCGTCGCAAAAGGGCCAGCTCGGCCCGATCACGCTTCCAAGGTGAAACCACGGCACAGCGCTCGACTTTGCTAGCATAACATTCCCGTTAGCTCTGACCGTTCCCTCAGCTAATTCTGTGTGAATGTGGACCTAGATGCAGCCTGAACGGACCTGCGTGCGTGCACACGTGCGTGCGTTCGCGCCGTGGACCTGTCTTAGTCCAGGGGCAGCGTGCTCACACCTGCAGGCACCTCGCCGCACGCCTCTGACAGCACACACCACGTGCACCGACAAATATTTACAGCGTGTCAGAAACTCCTCTACTCATAAGGACACTCTCTCTCTCGCCAATGGGCTTCCTGAACATTAACACGCACAGCCTGTCCTGACTGCAGAACCTGTCAGGGCAGACGCTCCAGCCGGAAAGCCCTTTAAACAGGACGGGCTAGTCAACAAGCATACAACTGCATCAGAGCAGAACATACAGCTCAAGGGTGACAGCATTAAACAAAGAAAGAAAAAACTGATGCGGGGGTGGGGGGGGGCATAAGCTCGGGAATAGACAGCTGAACCCTAAATCCACACATGGATACATAACCCCCCTCCCCTGCCCCCCTCCCCTTCCTTTACTTTCCTATCGAACGGCGCTGAGGAGAAGAATGAAGGAGAGCCCATGACAATACATGATGCCGGTTAAGAGAGAGAGAGAGAGAGAGAGAGAGAGAGAGAGAGAGAGAGAGAGAGAGAGAGAGAGAGAGAGAGAGAGAGAG
>JAOEHI010001018.1:0-13102 GCA_025447815.1 Percopsis transmontana
TGTGTGTGTGTGTGTGTGTGTGTGTGTGTGTGTGTGTGTGTGTGTGTGTGTGTGTGTGTGTGTGTGTGTGTACAGTTCTATGGGCTATCAAGGGTCCAGAAAGCCCAAGTCTAATTAGTCCTACCTCTGCAATGCTACTAATTACATCTTGTTGGAGAGGCGGGCAACAGGCCGACAATACCATGTGGAGACAGAGTGCGTATGGATGCTCCATTTCTCCAAACCACATCCTTTAACTGCTCTCTGAGATGTGCAAGTCAACGAGTCCCTTCTCAAGAACGGGCCTGCTCTGAGAGATTATAAATTCTATAAACTATTCACTGCTGCAAGTAAGAGCTGATTCAGGGTTTTATAGAACGGTAAGGTAAGACAGCACTGACCTTAGAGAGTTATGCATCTATTGTTACTCTAGATGCTAGCAGAAGTCATGAATAGGCTAGCCAAACTTCATTCGGTCATTTGTCATTACCCAATCTTTTTTTTAAACAATTACAGTAAAGCTCTCTATAACAGCTGGTAATGTATCACCCCATAGGGACATGTTCCTCCCTCCAAGGATATGAAAATGACTTTAGTATTTGTATTGTATTTCACACACTCTTATGGTCCTTCCCTATCAAAGCTTATCACATCATTCTAAGCTAGCAACATGAGTAATGACCAGTAGGAGTGCATTACTCCTTACGTGTGGAGTATCCTGCATTCGTCTCAGTAGCTCTTGGCTCTGTTTCCTTCTTTGACCAGGCCAAATTTACAACCATGGTCCTCACTGCCAAAACAGCACAAATTGACTGTAACAGCATACAGCATTTAATTTTCACAAATCAGCTGTTGAAGGTACACTCCTCTATTGCAATTCCATTAACAAAGAGTGTCTCTTTAAACACAGAATGATGTACTCAACACACTGAAGAGTAATCAAGACTAGGCCTATACATGCTTCTGTATTAATGAAACAGACTTGTATGCATAATGCAAGCTCTATGTTATACAACAATGTCAGTAGTGGACAGACTAATTATTTGGTCTACTAAGTGTCTGAGCATTCATGCAGCGGTTGCGTTAGACTTTCTCATTGTCTGTCATTGTGACGAACAGGGTCGTAAAAATTCCGTCATAATCTATTATTACTTGTCATTTTAAAATTTATATGATAATAAGACATATTTAAAAGCAATTAATTTTCATTCAGCCAGCGGCAGCTAATGTTACGGGGCAAGCAAGTGGCAGCAAGGAGTAGCCTCAAGAGGGAGTAGCCTCAAGAGGGAGTAGCCTACCGGGTTTAATGGAAAAAGGAGTTCACGTGGCTGAGGAGGAAAGATGTTCTGCCATATCTGTATAAATCTGTTACTCATGTCAGCGTCTCTATATTAGCTGCCGCTGGCTGATAAACATAATCAGTATAACTTGCTTGTCCTTCACCACATCCTCCACCACATCAGTCCCTTTTTTTTCACCTGGTTTATCAAAAGGCATCACAATTGGGATTTTTAAAGAAACTTCAGCTGCCGTGACATTTTGCAATGGTATGTAGCGATATAACTTACTGTACCAATGCGTGGCTAAAGCCAGCTAGACGACGAGGTCATGCCCATGTGATAAAATACAAGACTAGACAAGTTAATAATATACACACTCGCCACCAACTGGACAGTGCTGTACTTTACAGTTACGGTAGATCGCCCTCAGTGTTAATATCTGTCAAAATAACTGACGGCCTTCAGATTTTTCCTTCATTGTCAAAAAAAAATTGTCAATGACTGATCACTCCACATTAAAAGGATAACTGGCACCCTATAACGTGTTCTCAAAAGGCTGGAAAGCATTTGTAGTTCTGAAGTGGATCAAGGCATCATGTCTGCTGTTTATTATAAAGTTTGTGCCGGCTCCCAGTTCAGTTATTATATTCAGTTATTTTCAAGCATTTATCTTGGAATTATTGACTGTAATTGACTGTGATGGCAATTCTACCAGGAATATGCTATTGTTAATAGCAAGGTCTGGAAGAAACGTTAAAGCACGAATTCATCTATCAATAAAAAATATTGGCATTTAGTTTGAGCTTCACCTCGGCTGTGATGTGGTTGACTGATATGACTTTTTCGTATTGAATTATTGTGCAGTGCTGATGATATACGATTCTTTCTGAGGCGTGGGTGTTGGCTTGTGGAGCTAACATTATTGTTTGAATCATTCCCATTGTTCGATCACGGAGTAAACTGCTTGGTAAGTCTCAGCGAGCATGCTAAACTTGCCTTAAAAAGCTGCCCCCTTGGACAGCATTACAGATTCCTGCAGAAAACTATGCTGTAGTGTGTATGTTGCTGTGTTGTATTATTCAGTGTCCCACTGGTAGCCTACCCTTTTTTAAAATCTTTTATTACAGTGCTGTACAGTTTGCCATCCTTTCCTAGCTAGTATTTTCTTTCCCTTACCCAGTGTCCTTTCTGAGGGTTATAGCGTGAATAGGCTTCCTTAGCATTGCATATTGAAGTTGATGCCTACAGTACTAGGTGCAGGATAGCTTGTTCTGGATAGCTCTGTTCTGTTATGTAGAACCATTTTAATTGAATTAATAGCAAGCCCTCTTTCGAACCAAGAACTGTCTCCCATCTTTCGTTTTCTCTTTCTCATCTCTCTGTCTTTTTCGAGCTCCCTCCAGATATTGATTGTCTGACGGGGCATTGGTAAAGCCCATGTCTCTGTCTCAGTCCAACTGTCCAGATAAGAGAGGCCCCTCTCTGGAACCTGGAGTGAGTTAGAAACACCTGGGATGGGCCTGGCAGGACGACCATGTGTGACAAGGACACTAATATTTTCACAGACCTAGTAAGAGGTTGGCAAAACATCTCACATTTTCTAAACATTCCCTGCCTAATTCGCTTTAATTATGACTTCATCTTGCTTGGCTGATCTGGCAAAGCCTTTGGGTCATGGTTATGGAGACATAGCCCAGCTGTGACCTACACTAACAACAACATCACCCATATGTGTGTGGGCATGAGTCACATAAACCAAATTAGATGCATACATGTGTCAGGGAATTTTCTTAATCAAGTTAATGGCTCTTAGTCATAAAAAACAGTTGTGACTTTTGACAAATATTAGCATTTTGTGGCACCTTTGAAGTAACAAACAGCTCATTATATCCCTTTCATTTTAATTCATTTCATTTCAATTACCTTTCATTTATGTTAAGGCCCTAGTAATTTTCCATAGAAACCCAGCAGTGCACTGCTCTTTATATTGCTTTAATATTCTGTTGTCGCATGTTCTGTCCTGTAAAAAGGAATCCAATAAAAATGTCAAAATGTGGTGACATTTCTCTCTGGTTCCCTGTAGGGCTATGGACCTATCTAGAATTCAACTGTGTCTCTAGGAGACATAATGTTGAGACATAATGAGACAAATTTAAGAACCAGAGGGGCTGTCTCACAGAGGGCATGGCTCTGCCTGACCAGAGTGCCGAGTAGCTCGCATTTCTCCTTACTCCTCCCCCTACAGAGCTCATAGGCTCACATCTTCTCTACCCCTACCCCTACCGATATGTTTTATGCACAGCTGTGTTCAACATAAATAATGTGATTTGGGGAAAATTGGGAATTTTGGGGTGCAATAATGCTCAATACATGCTTGAATTGTCTGTTCTGTACCAGTACTGTTTATACCCAACTACCAATTCTTAAATGCTAGATTGTCACAGAGCCTGTCCTGGATTGTAGTGTATGACATCAGATAATCCCACTCATCACAGGGTTACTGAGAAACAGTAACCAGGCACAGTGGATTCCACTTATTGCTGGTTAAGCAGGAGTGATATTGATAATGCTTAGTTTGGCAGGTCATCACACGCTAGATAAAATAAATTATTATGCCAGCCAGCATGAATGATGCCTAATGGGATACCTCTCCAGCAGATTTAATATAAGCTCTGATAAGCATTAGTATTACCTTGTTTTCCTGATGATATTGGTATCAATAATAAATGCTGCCAATTCCTCCAGCACTTAAGCTGTGTGTTTTGATGGCATCATTGAGACAATGCTTTGTTTAATCATGGGCTGAACGCTCCAGTATTGGTAAGGTTTTAGGCAGGTCTTACTGCAGGGGATGTGATGCTGAATTAGTGATCAAAGAAAAACATTTATCGTGAGCACAGAACTGCCTCTGCTGAACTGCTGAAACTGAATGCTGACTGTAAATATGTGTAATATTTTGAGCGGTAGAGAGCTGGGAGTGCAGTCAGGGGAAAAGTGCTTGACACTCAGCAGTCAGGTGCGGGAGCAGCACTCTTTAAGTTTCAAATCAAACTAAACCAACAATGTGATATACTGTGACTGTTGGGTGGTATTTGCCAAGGCGTGGGGAGGTCGTTAGATTCCTCTACCTGACTATACCATGTCTACAACAGGCCTAATCGTTTTGGTCTTCCAGACAGGTGATGTAACAGTGAGAGAAATGTAACAACAAGGGTAAACGCTAAGCTGACCAACCCCAGAAGTAACAACACTAACCCTGGCTCATTTTCTTCAAGCAACTTTCCTTCCTCCATAGATGTGATGGATGTGTCTCTGAAGGGGTAATTTTTTTTAGACGTTACCTCGGGGAATGCTGCTGTTCCTGACGTTATTCTCAATGGCATTGCCTTGACAACATCCAGAGGTTGTGAATCACAGTAGCCTTGGAGGAGCCTTTTCAGGGCTAATGCATCTTGAGTGCTTCAGCTATTGATTTACTGTGTCACCAGCGATTACAAACACAGATTAATAGACAATATGTTTTTGGCTCCAGGCAGGCTGTTGTTAGAGGAATGGAATTTTGCTATGTGTTTTTGTTGCATGTTTTGGGTTCATAATAAAGATGTGAAAGCCCGACATCCGATATACAGAATAGCGTATTATTTGCAATTCAATCTATTATTTTGCTTGTTCAAACTGGCTGTAGAAACATACTTTTCTCTAGAATGTTTCCACACTATATTGCATCATTGTAGCACATTTTACAATTAGGTCATATAGCAGACGCTTTTATCCAAAGAGGTTTACAGCGAGTAAAATTACAAGGATTAGGAGTCTTGCTCAAGGATGCTTACAGGCAGACTGGGCGTGTCGGGCATCGAACCCACAGCCTTTCAGCTGGGAGTCAACATCCCTAACCACTTACCTATCCTGCTCCCCTCACAGCACTTCTTCCTTTTTTGGCTTCCATTCCTTTGAACTCCTAAATTTCTCATAAGCTCCCACTGTTCTCCACCCCTCCCTCTACAGCCGCCCACAGTTTTGTCCAACATCTTAACCAGTCCAACCAGTCCATACCTTTTAGATATCTAAATGGTATGGAATCACTTGGTAATTTATGCATTAAGAGTCTCTATTGTAAAATTCCATTTAGATAGTGGTTCAAATTATTCTCACATTATGCCGTGTCAATTTAAATGCATGAGAGGAAATAATAGAATTTAGAACACAATATCCCAACAGGGAGCAATTACTGCAAATGATTTTTTTCACCACCAAAAACAATGTAATTTTTAAGGGGTCTATATTTTAGAATTAACACCAAGGCATCTGTGCTCTTTTTGTTTTCTTTCTGCTCTTTTTCTCCCTTTATAAGATATTGTTTGGAATTATGTATTTAATAACCTATTTTTGTTGTAATAATTGGTTGGTTTTATATACGGTTGTCTATATATATATATGTAATCAGTGGTCACGTTTTAACAATGATTGAAAAATCTGAAGGTCTTCTGTCATTTTGACAGATTACAACACTGAGGGCGATCACGGGATCTACCATAACTTTAAATCATTCACACCCTGTTCAGTTGGTGGCATATATATTTTGATTAATGCTATATGTATTTTACAAAGTTCATTCCCATCTGTCTAATAAATAATTTCATTGCTACTCTGACTCTGCTGCGCTGCTTCTACTAGTGTAGCTCATATAAATTAGAGCTTTTATCCAATCAGATGTTCCACCTGTGCTGTCTCCTGGTGGAAATTCTCCTCTGTAGGCTTTCAGAGTTCAATGAATGGGGACGATGTTGTTGATTGTCATATTCTTTAACCAGTCAGATTTCGAGTTTGCTATGTTGGGTGTATTCGTTGACAAGCCTGAGCCTTCTAGCTTGCCTAGCCGCCCACGTAATTTTTTATGTGGAATTTGTCTGCATTTTTCATGTAGCGTGAGGGCCAGTTAGTGAAGTAAAACTAGCTAGCATGGCCCGCAGGATGTATTTTGTAGCGATCGTCATTCGGTGAGTCTGATTTTATAATTTTTATACTATTGAATAATGTGATTCAATTTGTGAAAGCACACACACATATTAGACTCATATCAAACAATATGCGCACGTCCAACTTCATGTAACATATTGTATTTTGGCCTTTGACTTTAGACTGAAATGTGTTGGAAATGTGTTTAGACTGCATGTTTGGGGTAACCTACTGTAGGCCTGTAGACTGCTCTATTGGATTGAGATCTGGTGACTGTGGAGGCCATTGGAGTACAGTGAACTCATTGTTATGTTCAAGAAACCAGTTTGAGATGATGTGAGCTTTGTTACATGGCATGTTATCCTGCTGGAAGTAGCCATTAGACGATGGGTACACTGTGGTCATAAAGGGATGGACAGTCAGCAACAATACACAGTAGGCTTTGGCGTTTAAATGATCAATTGGTACTAAGGGGCCCAAAGTGTGCCAAGAAAATATCCCCCACACCATTAAATCACCACCACCAGCCTCAATGCCTAAATGCATTGAGTTATTGCCATGTCATTTGCTGATTAGATGGGGGGCATCCATGCCAACGTCGGGCGCATGGAAGTATGTGGGCAGTGACGGTTATAACGTTTGAAATGGACGTAATGGGAGCATAAATGAGTGTTAAGTGTGTTATTGTTTTTACAGTAATTGTGTTATAGTTAGGACACCAATACACCATTACCCGCCTTGAACGATGTAGTTTTATTCCGTCCTTTTTTGACTTCATCAGCACTAGTTGCTCTCAATTGTTCCTCCTGCACGTTGCTCCCCACAATACAATACTTTGGATACACATTATTGTTATAGTTAAAGTTTTAATAATGGAAATGTAGATTTCTTGTTAAATATGATTTTAACTGTGAATGAAGCCTGCTTGATTATTATTTTTGATAGTGTGGGCAATGCCCACCCCTTGTTCCCTGTTGCCGGTAACTTAAATGATGATCGTTTGTTTTCGTGAACGGCCGAATGGTGCGTTGCAATAAATGTTGCTTGAATTGCGTGAAGGAAAGTCCAGTGCTATGCTAAAGGAGATTAGAAAGGAAGCACTGAGCACCTTTCCTTGGCATTTAAAGAATTTGACCAGCTCGTATCATGGCTGCCACTTATGGGTCATTTCACTCAGGAAGGTTCCTAAGCAAAATACCCAATTCGACCACAGCCAGTGATTGTGTTCTCTCTCTCTTGTGAGAAAAAAAAAGGAGTGGTTGTGTGTCAAGGGATTGAATGCTAGTTGTAATTAAGGGCTGACTGAGGGGAGGCAGAGCTGAGCTGCCTGCAAACCGCTGATAGTGTTCTGATCGTCGCTGATCGTCTCCTCATTCTACCCAGTACTATGATTCCTTCCAAAAAGGAATTGCTGTCCGCTTTGTGGGGCGTTTTTTCAGATGTTGTCACAAGGTTGTCTTCCATGTCCTCCAATAGAGTGTTCTGACTGGAAAGGAACAATATACATTCAGAGCAAGAAATGTATTAGTAGTTTTAAGGATAGCTTGCATGATCGATGAATAACCATAGACGCTGTTTTAAACATGGTTGTTTGTTAAGATCTGAAAGGCTGTTTCCCATCTGTTCACGGAGTACACAAGCATGTTGGGTTATGACAGGAACCTGAATGGCCTCTCATTGTAAAGACACTCATGCTATCTGCAAAAACTTCATTAATAACTCATGGGTGTTTATCCTTGTTATGGTGTCACAGATGTGTTTTCCCCCTTGTCACTTGTGAGGAAGTCCCTTATTAATTTCATAGAGATTTATCATACAACTTTAATTAGAAATGTGTGATATGAATTTACCGAGGAACAAATCTAATGAATATTACATAATAATAATACAATTATCACCATGGATTATTTAGTGCTAGGAACTATTTACATAAATACACACTTTAAGTATTTATACCCTGGTGTACATGCACATGCTATTGTGCCATTTACCATTTATAATCTGAATGACATGCAAACACATTTAAAGCATGTATAAAAAAAATCATAAAATGTTATTTAAGTTTCAAAATGTCTAGTCAAATCAGGAATAGGGTACTTTTTTGTAGAACATTTGACTGTATGTTTCTTACCTCGATATACTGACACTCATAACTGTAATGTTTTTTGTCACTCTCCATCCACTTCCATTGTTTCTGAATTCAAGTGTGAAAAACTAAAATAAAGCAGGTCGAAAGAGAACATAATAATATAACAATAGCAGTCTGTGGTCATATGGTTTTGAATGCTCTATTAACAATAATAGGATCAGGAGAATTGGGATTCCTACTGGCAGATAAATACACTGGCTTGACCTCCTCTACTACTGCATTCAGAAATTAGTGTAATGTAAACAAATTGTGCTGTGTGGGGGTAAGCTATTTAATAAACCAGGATACAATAGACACTTAGGTGCTTCATTTATGTTCTGTTGGATGGACAGACAGGATAATGAGATAGTGAGTTAGCTCTGTGGCGAGGAAGAGATTCCCATAGACGGTACAGCTACAGGAAATTGTTTTTTTGTTATGGTTGAAAGCGCAGTCAATAGCCTGCTACTTGGCCTCCTGTGTCGCCCTGGTCATTTAGGATGGCATCAGCCCACCGGCGCTCTGGCTCTTTATTTCCACAACCTTTAACCTTTTACAGCAGAGGTTTGACTTGGCAGAAATTAGGTGGATGATATATAGCTCATTCGTCAATATAGAGCCATTCACCCCACACAATGACGTCCATCCATCACAGTACAATCCCATATAAAGGCTTTGAGAACCACTGATTATTATGACACTGGAATAGGATGGTTTACCCATAACCTAGTGTAATGGCAGGGCTGCTGTTCTTAAATTTTTTGCTTTTGGCCTGCTCTGATAAATTAAGACAGTATGGATATTGCTGCCTTTGCAGATTAGTTTTTTTATTTTCGTTTTATGTCTTGTCTTTCATTGCATACACTACATATCAAATAAAAACTATGTGGGGAAGGGAGGAGATTGAAAATGGGGCGAAAAAACACAGTTTGGACTCAATAAAAATTCAAGATGTAGAGAACAGGATGATAAAAGAGCAGATTAGCCTTGGCGTGTGGTACTCTATACGCATCACACAGACTTTAATCAGCTCTATTAGCAGGTTTGTCACAGGGTTCGTGTGGGGTAGCGAGAGTAAGCGCGAGCAAGAGGGAAAAACACGGACAGCCAAGACACGGTGTACGCGTAAAGTGTAATTTAATTGAAAAAAGAACACAAATGTACAGGGTAAAAAAAAAAACAATGACCAACAGCACCGAGTGCTGTTGCACCTGTGGGGACGCACCTGTGGGGCTAATCCTCCACAGGTGCGTTGCGGGGAAGGGAAGCACGGAGTGCGCACGGGCCTGTGCGCGCTGATCGTGACAGGTTGCCCTGGAGAACAAAACACTACAGGTGCACGTTTGTGGAATTTCAACAACAAATTATATTTGAATGAACCATAAAGACAAACAGGATGGTAAAATATCTTCTGAGGGAAATACAAAAGCTAGTGATTTATCAGTTCAGATAGGTAAGCTAATATTCTCACTTGTCAATGTCAAGTTTAGCTTATTTATATAGCTCTTAATCACAGTGTCAAAAGGCTTCACAAGCCCACTTTTTATACATAAATAAATTACACTAACCTTACCTTAACACTAACCTTATAGGGACACACCTCGATTTGTGTTAAGAATTGCCTCTAATGTTGAAAGCAGCGTTACAAAAAGGTTGGAAACATGGTGGGCACATGCCCTTCTCACTCCTGAGTGCTAAGTAGCTGGCACTCATCTCCACTCTCCTCCCCTACAATCCTGATGGCCTCACCATATTCTCTACACACACACACACACACACACACACACACACACACACACACACACACACACACACACACACACACAACATGAACAGTGAGCTGGGGCAGAAATGAGGGGTTCTGAGTTGCTTTAACACAATGGAGAAGTGTACGTCTCTAAAACCATCAGGCTTTAGATATAACAGAGATATATAATAGAGAGCCTGAAAGCATCTCAGGAGGGATGGTTGGAGCAACTGGAGCAATAACACACACAAAGAAAGACATTCTTTTAATCCATATGTATGAGTCTATACCTATAATATATAATATAATAATAATAATAATCTTTACATTTATATAACGCTTTTCAAGATACCCAAAGCACTGTACATGTCATACCTCCACCACAACCAATATGTAGCATCCACCTGGATGATGCGACAGCAGCCAGACTGCACCAGTACGCTTACCACACATTAGCTATACAGTGGGGAGGTGAGCAAAGAGAGGGTTAGCCAAATAATTATAAGAATAGAATATGAATTCTATTCTATTCTATGACGAATAAAAATATGAATAGTCAGAACAATATGCAGTTGTTTTGAATGAAAGCTTACATTAAACCTGCATGTGTCCCTTCGTTACAGATCCATCGGTCCATCACAGGCAGAAGTCGGTGGTAACAGACATGTGCTACCCAACAGAGATATCCAGCTTGATGAACTTTGGCACACCAGACTCCTCGCTAGGCAAAGGTAGGGGGAGTTTCCTTGGAAATCCATGGCGTTGCCACGGTGACAGCAGGAAGTGTGCATGGCGATATGTCCTGGCAGTTAACTCCAGAGCTCTGGGTTACAAAAGCAAAACAACCTGGTAACAGCTTGGAGTAACTGGGTATAAAGGCTGTTGACTGCAGGCTTTTATGTCTAAAGGCCTCTCACCTGATACTGTGTGACCCACATACAAACCCGACATCAAGTGAGCGGCTGTCAGAACAAAGCATTTGTTCTTTACATTGTAAATTGTCATAATGCCACAATAGCATTACTGGAGAATGTTGCTGTCTTCAGAATAGAAAAATCCAATCTTTAAATGTACACTCCTCCAATTTCTGCCGCATCTCATTATTGAAAACAACAGTTATAAGTGTGGGAGGTTATATGGGGAAGGGTGAGAACAGTGTGAGCCTATGAAGAGCTGTAAAGGGAATGTGTAGGGAAGAATGCCAGCCACTCAGCATTTAGCACATAGGCGGGGCATGTGCACTCTGAATTTCAAACCAAAACCATAATGTTTTTGCATATTCATGTGTCTAGATAATTCAAGCCGTTCTCAGATATGCACTGGAGTCCTGAACTTATCTAGACATTACCTGGAGGTGCTGTATGTGGGAACGCAAATGTCTGAATCCGTTGGCCTGGACTTTACCCTGCCAGTTCCCTAGTACAAAGTCTGCGCAATGTCCGATTGATCCCATGTGTGAATAGAGCAGGTAATTGTCCGGAGAATTCACAGTGAGCGAGTAGGCGTGTTGATGACATTTCTAAACTACACACAAAAAGTAAGGAAACTTGTGTTTGGTAAATGGTACCACATTTGTAAGGAGCATGCATTTGTGGGATGAGCAGCAGAGCTGAGTATGTGGGTTGCGCCTATGAAAGATTTGCCAAATTTTCTCTGACAATGCCAATGCCATATATAATCTACCAAACACAAATTTCCTTACTTTTTGTGCGTAGTATATATCATGCAACTGGCACACTGGGATCTTTGTGCACGAGTGCTCTGGTTCTTTTCTGCTTGCCTGTACTGTATATTGCTTTCCACTCTTTCGTTGATATTGCGGATACATCTAAATACATGTATTATGCACTTATGTCCACCCCTCGCCTAAACCAAATGGAGGCTGCGTTCAAATAGTCAAAACAATACACCCTATGTCCTTTCCTAATCCCTTTTCCCTGACCTCAATATAAAATGTCATGAGGTCAACGAAAAATGTGAAAGAGAATTCATAAGGACTTAGGAAAAGACAACCACGGTGCTAAGAGAATCCAACTGCACTTAGACTAGGCTACGTAATTATGCAAACAATCTGACACGGTGAAACTACAATGTTCTGAGGATGGACTACTAAAAATACATCTTGGATACTTCGCCCCGTGCGCTCTTACCGTGTTGTTTCATGCAGGTTTCATGCAGGCTATATAAACGTGGACAACCCGGTGAAAAATATTTCTTCATTTCACAAGGCCGGTTCTAGTAACCTCTGACATGGTGGGCAGGCATTAATGTTAGTTGGGCAACTCAACTCTATTCTTTAGAGTAGTTTGTGGAATGCTCAGCTCCGCCCCTTTCCCAGAGTTCCTTGTGTTCAGTGTGTGATTTGTGTTTATTAAAGTTTCATAATTGTATTTCTTACTTTAATGTTGGCCTTGGTTTAAATAATTTAAATGTACATTTTTTCTTTAAATAGGATTCTAACTGCGAATGAAGCCTACTTGGTTAATATTTTTGATAGGATGGGCTAAGCTTAATCTAGTGTGGGTAATGCCCACTCCTGAACCCCCATCATCGGCCTTGCTTCATTGCTTGCTTTGAATTTAATTAAAAAAAGGAATATGGGCTACCAGTCACAAAAGTGAAACGAAATGGTCACACTGAGAATGGTTGCTCACGTATAACATAACAAGAGTACTTTATTTATTATCAATCATTATTTATGTTAAATATTTATTAACAACAGCAGTAAATAATACAAAGTAGAAGTGTTATGAAGTGCCAGAACTACACTCACCTAAAGGATTATTAGGAACACCATACTAATGACCCCCTTTCGCCTTCAGAACTGCCTTAATTCTACGTGGCATTGATTGAACAAGGTGCTGAAAGCATTCTTTAGAAATGTTGGCCCATATTGATAGGATAGCATCTTGCTGTTGATGGAGATTTGTGAGATGCACATCCAGGGCATGAAGCTCCCGTTCCACCACATCCCAAAGATGCTCTATTGGGTTGAGATCTGGTGACTGT
>JAOEHI010001020.1:0-13100 GCA_025447815.1 Percopsis transmontana
CATGTAATAGCACCATGTAACCCCTACCTGCTCCATGTAATAGCACCATGTAATTGTAAGTCGCTTTGGATAAAAGCCTCTGCTAAATGCTGTAAAATGTAAATGTACAATCTACGTATGCCGTTGGAGAGCTCTTGACGCCTTATGACACATTGACAGGCTGTCGAGTAGTAACGAGCATCATACTGATGGTCCTGAAGGGTGCCCCGAAGCATCACCACCTCTGTGTGCACTGGTTATTAGCAGGCTGCGTGAAGGGACCACTCACTTGAAATGGTCCTGCAGAGCCACGTTGAAGTCAAAGGAGTCTCCGCGGTCAGCAAACCCCAGGCCAATGAAAGCATGCCGCCCTTTATTTGGAGAGACAAAAGACAAAAAGAAGTTCAGTGTATTCCTGCATTGTGTGACTGGAGGAAACCAAATAAGAGCTATAAGATTAAAGACAACCTTTGTGACATGCTCAACTTAATTTACACTTTTTACAAATTGTAGATTTGTAGGTTATACATCTACATGAATACAAGTCAGAGTTCTTACTTTCACACAGAAGTCAATATTATAATATAATATAATGTAATAATAATGTAATGCAATACATTACTTCTTACTAAGCTGAGACACAATTCTCTCACCATTGCCATCCTCTATTCGCACGACAAAGTATCTGCTGGAGTCTGTGACAGATTCAACGACGCATCCTGGGTACTGTTCCACGGGCGCTTGGGCAAACAGCTCCCCTGCAGACCGTAAACACACACCGTTGGGATAATGTGCTCACTGCCGATCGCTTTGGAGACACCATGCATGTGTCTTAATACCAGCTGAATACTTCTGGACAGTCCAGTAAGGAGACATGGACTCCTGGACAGGGAGGCAGGAGGTGAATGACCTGTGATTTTGTCCTCCAGCTTGATGATTGCCACCTTGCCCTTGGCAGTAATTCTCATCCTTCCACTCCACGCAGGCTCGTCTAGCTTCCAGTCGGCCGCCCTGGGACAACAGGAAAACCCTAATGTGTCATTTACTTTGGTCATCTAACTTAGACCACCACAACAGCAGCAGCTATTGTGGTGGTCTAACATGTACGTGCTCAGAGGTGAATACAACCAGGACTGCTGTTTTACTTCTCATGTTGCACTTTCCTTGGTGCCTGGTAGCAATGACAGACACCAAACAGCTGTGTCATAGCACAGCACATCATATCACGTGAGTTTAAAATTGCTTCCATATTTCAGGGGAGGATACAAATGTTGTATGTTATTGTCAAATGCAGGAATTGCTCCTGTATCTATAGAGCGTAGAAGAAACTTCACCACAATTTTGTGATAAATAATTTTTGGGATTTTCTTCTTAGATCTACATGAAGCAATGTTGACTATGTAAAAGAATGAGATATGAAAGGCGAACTGGCCTTGTGACAAGAGGGCTTCACAAGCCGTAGCCTTATGGTGCAATCTATTCGCTTCCTTAAAGAAAGTGGGACTTCTTAAATGACATCTGCAAAAGGCCCGTCTGTCACTTGATTAATGCTCAACAGAAATGCCATTAGATCATATCCACACCAGCCTTGTTCTGCATGCAGTGCATGTAGGACTAGCTAGTACTGAGCCATTTAACCCCACCACCTGCCCAGGTGCGATCATGTCGAAAGACACGGTACCTGCTGCCTGGCGGAGGAAAGGGGAATGCTCCCATTGCTTTAAAAAGGAGCAAACTAACTTTTATCGACTTGTTATAGACGTAGTTAACTCCCGGATAGTCCCTTCACTCTGGCAGTCTATTTAAATAGCTAACTTACAAGTTAATATGAGCTAACGTGAAGTTAGCCTGCTGACGCACAGTTAGCTACCGTATGTCAGCTAGCAGCACTTACCGATATCCACGGTTGGAGGCTCGCGGCGGAATACGGTAAACGTGAACTTCGGGCTTTACACAGACAAGAGATTCATAACTGTCATCTTCTGCCATTTTGTTCACTTTTACAAACTTCCACAATTCAATGGAGCACCACGGTTTGATAAGTAAGCCATGTGTTAAAGAACACAGCGCCTCATCTGGCGAGGAGGGTTCGTGTGCACCTGATACAAGTGACACTGACGTGAGAGTAAATGGAACTACTGCTTGGGTGGAGTTGCTAAATGGCAGACAAATGGAGCTTGTGGAACTATAAAGCAGTCTCTTCACTGCCTACTTTCAGGTGGTGGTATTTTGATACGCCAGTTCATCGTACTCCCCAACCGGAGTCAATCGCTGACCCGCTGATCAGCTTCCACCGTGGTCACACTAAACGTGTTCCCATTTCACAATACATAGACACAAAGACAATTATATCTCCACTTTATTTGTCCTCTTTAAAGGGTTTTTGTAAATTTCATTACAGTGCTCAAGTTTTCAAATGTCGAGAGTGACAATGAGTACATTTACATGCACACAATACCCATTTACTGTGTGTTATCATCAGATAAGACGGATTGTTCATTTAGAGCATACATTGTTTTATCAGGTAACATAACTTTTACTAACCGGTGTTTTAAATATGTCCACTATACCGCTATCTCCGTATGTCACATTTATTATTCTTGTGAATTCATGACATTCAATGCAATTAAGATAACAAAATAACAGTTGCAATAGATTATTTTGGATGTAAGTGTACACACTGGTCCATCCTTACTGGAAAGGTGGGTGTTATTACTTGTGAAACGGAATGGGCAGATAATACAGTTTGCTACTTTGCTTTCTGAATTTTAGCATATAGCTATAATTTCTATATAAATGTATAATTTTACTAAAATGACCATTAGATCATCTTACATTGTGTGGTATTTAAGAAATCTGAAACTATTAGCAGTGTCAAATTAATTTGGCCATATTTAATAAACAAACCATTCAACAAATATTTTTCTGTATGAAACACCCCCTCTTCAGTGGTTTACTTTAGCAGTGAAATACAATTTTTGTATTAGTGCTACATTCACACCAAGCAGGGTGTTCTAGGGGACTAAAATGATCAGGAATGGATGTTCATTTAGCTTGAACCATTTGAGTAAACAGTTTACAGTAATACCAAAACAATGCATACCATACAACATTTAACATTCGGTGTCCCAAGTCAGATTTTCAGCCAAATAGTAAAAAATTCTCAATAAGAGAATTTCATCTGCTTTCATTGTTTTTAATTTAACTACTATTTAAGGCTTGTAACAAAACAAAAACAATTAAAAATTACACAAGAAAAACTGTGCATAGGCCTAATTTCAGTTCAAGCTAAAATAAACTTTATTCAATTGTATCATAACTAATTTAGGATCGTTGACACAGACAAGAATTTTCTGAAGTAATTATGCTTCAGTTTGGTGGCCTTGCTTGTCGCTGTATACTCCTTGCTTGGCACCTGCCAGCAATTTCAAATGCACTCAAGCTTTCCCAAGTATTCAAGCTTGGGAAAGCTTGAACGCAATAAGTCTTTTCTCTAGGCTGGGGGAAACACTGGATGAAATGCAAATGTTGACATTTATTAAAGACATAACTGGCAAGTTTGCCCCTCTGTGCAGTTTTACTTTACATTTGTAAAAAGCAATAAGACAAACAATTTCCCCACCTAGGTCACATGGTTTACCTTATTGTAAACTAACTAGTAACTTTTGTAGACTGCTGATGTACTAACAGGGAAGATATTTCTGTCCTATAAATAAAATAAAAAAAATTGAAAAAAGCAAGAGGATTTGGAAATTAAACAAAAGCACTGGTACACAAACAATCAGTTAAAAACAATGTAGGGACTAATATTATTGCTCAAACGTAGACCTAGCAGGGGTGTGTCTTAAGCCCTCCGTTATCCATTTGCTTAGGCTGCATGTCCACCAAGCCCTCTCTTGTGGCCATCAGAGGTTTGAGAACCAGCATCCCTAAATGCTGAAACCATGAGAAGACCTCAGCACCGTCTAGCCTTTCCTTTCAAGAAACACAAGCCAGGACATTTGGGTCAGACCCCTAGTGGGCATGCAGCCATAGTGCACTTTCCCCAACCTTCCACCCCCCCCACCCCCACCCCCACCCCCAATAAGGTCCTAGGACTAGCCCAATGCCCAGACGCTCCGTCAGCATATGACCAAGCAATGGAGTCATCGGGCAGCTCATGGTACATCATGGCAAGCATCACAGTGAGTGGGGACCTGAGGCATTACCTTCCCTAACAGCAGGGGGCCGTTGGGATGTTCCACACCTGGAAGAGACTCAGCAGAAGGCAAAGTGCATGCCAGTCGGCAGAGTGGAAGTGGACGATAGTCTCATTTAGTGTTAGACCTTCATGTGTCTTCTGCCTGTCAACCTAAACCCCGCCCCCCCCGCCACTCTGCACTTCATGGACAATGCCCCCCACCCCCCCCCGTTTGAGCCGCCATCCTAAATGGCCGTTAAAGAGAAATAGCTTATTTCTCATTAAAGCCAACTTCTATTTATCTGCAGAGGCGGAAGCCTGTGGTTCCATCTGGGCCAGTCGGCTGGCGGATCACTTTGTTTGGACGTACTGGTTCCGATGGCTGCTGTGCGAATGCACGATTCGGCCTGACAAGATGAGCACAAAATGACTTGAGTGTTTTTACGCGTCCTTCCAAACATCTGTAAAAGACACACGTGTAAAATGTTTTACCTGTCCACGCATGGTTTCTCACAAGACGCATCTTCAGAACTGGCACTACCCAGAATCCTTCTGCGAGCCTCGGCGTACTCTGCCTCGCGCTGAGCCAAGGACTTCACCTGCGAAGGGCGCGAGGAAGAGGCAAGACTTCCAGCAGTGCCATTGTTTGAAGGACGCTTCAGAATACGAATCTGTGGAGGTGGAGCAGCAGGCAGGGACTCATCCTGGATCACAATAGCTGTCTGCACAGGTGAGCTACCTGAACGCCTGCTGGACCTGCTACAGTGGAAGGAACGGGATCAATAGAAGCGTTAGTAAATCTCTTTAGAGCTGTGCCTTATTGTGCTGCTTCTTAAGAAATGTTCTTGTTAGATTATATCTGGTTTTCTTACTTTGCTTCCTGGTTTATTTTCAGCTTAGCCTCAAGTCTTCTCTCTATTTCCTGAAGAAAACATGTAAACAAATAACCCTTTTATCTAAAATGTGTAATATAGACATTGTCACCTTAATGATTACCTTAAACATTTATCATCTACCGCTATATATTTATTTTTGAGCGGCTAGTTTTGATTAAATTATTTATTTAATGTAAGATCATAACAAAAAAGAGAGACTTTAACAGTAAGCAAGCACATCCCACCAAACACAGAGTGAGTTGGGAAGGTGAGAAACGCTCCATGGAACCAACAGGACTATTGCAGTTCCAGGAACAACATCGCTGTTAACCAATCATTGCCCTCGGATGCCATCCTGTGCCAAACAACCGCCCTGTTCCTTAGCCACACCTATACTTAAAGGGAACCCATCTTTAACGTAATATCTATACATAACCATTTCCAACTTCATAACTAAAATCAGCATCTTTTACCTAAACATAGCCACAATTTTAACTGGGGTTCTGGGGGCTCTGAAATACAGTCGAGTAATAGAATAAGAATAAACTCCACTTTGGAAGTAAAGTGCTAGGCTATAACATTTTAATGTGATAACTACCCAGAAAACAAACACGTAAAGTAAAACAATTAAGCTTTTTTCACACAGGTAGCAAAATCTCATGAAATACTAAACCACTTCCGTATAACAATCAAAAGTAACGTTAGTAGGCTCAACCAATGTCAGTTATTTCTCCGATAAGCAGCGGCCGTGTGTTGGGAGCAGCCCGCTTTTAAGCTACACGGGGCCGATCAGTGATGCGGACACAGAACCATTGTTCTGCGTATTTTCCTCTATTCATTACCACGTGGAAGGGTCCCGCGGGTTCCGAACAGCACAGGCTGAGTTAAGCTAGCCCAGTGGCGGCTGCACCAGGCAAGGCTAACCACACCGCTTGGAAAACCAAAGTGTGTGTACATCTGAGGGGAGCTTTACTTGCCAGCATATTATCAACGCTATGTAGCTGGAAACCTGGCTTGTCTAAATGAAGTCCGGTACAAGAAGTAGTCTCTCACCCCGCTATCCGCGGCTTCTTCCCAGCTCTCTGCAACCTCTTCATCCTCCATGTTTACAGGATGTAGCGCTTCCGCTGACGTCGCGGCTAGCTCCCATTCATGCGGGGGACAATCCTTCGCCTATTCCCACGTCGTGTGTGATTCGCCTGGTAACGTTGGCTGAAATGTGCGTTACAATACACAGATTACATAAATGAACAGATGTGTGACCTTTCTTTTTGCATGCACGTTGTAACGCCCACACCACTACATATGAGACGGTCTGAGGTACGTTAAAGTAGCCTACCCGTCAGCCGTCACCTTTTCACGAATCTCCTTCATAATCATATATCTTGGTCAATTTGAGTGATGTGTTTGTAGGTAATCGACGGTAAAAACGTAATTATAATTGTTTTCCAGTGTGGTTCTTTTTAAAAATAGGGACTCATTCAACATTTGTCCATCAAAAATGTGACGTGTGCTCCCAGGTGTAATGCAGATTTCCGTACCCCTGCCGATTTCCCCCTCATTTTGTTTTTTGCTTTCTGTGTATTTGTTTCTCTCAATGACATCAGCTGTTGGCTACACAATATCAATACTGCTAAATATAAATTTTGAATGATATGTCTAAAGCTGAGTTAAATGCCCTTCCCTTAACTCAGATTTGGACATATGATTTCAAATTAATATTAGAGTTTATATTCTTATATGATTGGTCTGTCTTATGGAACAATTATTTTTGTAGGAATAGATAAGGCATCTTGCTAAGGGTTAATAAGGGTTATGAACCCAGGGCCTTTTGGCTGAGACACCCTTTTATTCATCAAAAGTGTGTGTGTCCTTCAGTACAATAGCAGTAGCAGTGAATACAATTACAATTAAATATACTTAAATATATATAAACTATGCATAAAAAGTAAGAAAATTTGTGTTTGGTAGAATATTTCTTTGTTGTAACAATGCTTCTTGGCAATAAATCTTTTTTCATTGGCAAGCCTGATTATTTCCCCTTTAAATGGTGACACATTTGTAAGGAACATGCATTTGTGGGATGAGCAGCAGAGCTGAGTATGTGGGTTGCGCCCATGAAAAATCTGCCAAATCGTCTCTGACAACGCCAAACCGCTTTTCTTTGCTGTTGCAAACAGTCAGGCCAGTTTGTACTGGTGACACGTCCAGTGGTACCTGAACTTGTGTGGAGGAACATACGGCAGTTGGATCGTGGGGTCAGAGTGGGGAGAAGACGCGAAAAAACGCTTTGCTGATTGCTGCACTAATAGAGTAACGTCTTTTGGTGGAGGCAGTGTGACGGTGTTAGGCGGCCAAACTATCCTCCAATATGACATAAGTGAAGTAACCATGGTTACATGATGCTGTCCTTATTCTAAGAGAATGTTATCTGCTTGCTGGTGGTTAACTGGTGGTTAACCGGTTCAACTGTTAACAAATGTACTGATTGTAAGTCGCTTTGGATAAAAGCGTCTGCTAAACGCTGTAAATGTATTCAACCACGTCTTGGGTGTTTATCTAGGTAACTTTTAATATTATATCTGTTCAGTCTGTTTCGGATTGGGAAAAAAAAGCTCATGAACATTTTTATAGATTTCTTTTGTTATTTCTTTTATTTATGTCTGTACCTTGACCTCTGACAAAATAAAGTTGTCGTTGTAAAATCATTTGGATGTACTCACCACAAGCGGGCGTCCTTGTACACAGGGGCTTTGTATTTCCACGTCATGGTTTCTTTTAACGGAAAATTGTATTTGTTTTAACAGTTCCAAAATAATCATCCAAAACTAGCAACAGATTTTGGTCAATATGGCAAGCACAAAAAGTGGAGTCAAAAAACCATTTACATGATAGTATTTTTAGAGTAGCTATCTGAGGTTCCTCAAGTTGTCCTGAAACTACTCAAAAAGTTGCAATAATCACACACTTCTACCCGATGCGGTTCTCATGTCCCACCAATGCATTTTACATAGGTGATTAGATAAACCCGTACAAAGTCTGCACATCTAACTGTGGAGTGAAGCCGTTGATCGGATGGAGGCCCCGTGGTACCGCTGTTCCTGCGTGCGCCCCTCAAGTGGCGGAGGATGCTGTTCCCATAGCTGTTGCTGCCCGGACGGAAGATGGCGAACGTTTGGACTATGCAGCTGCACGACCGAAGCTGATAGAGGAGGAGGAGAGGGGAGACAGATATATCGCACCCGTTAAACATCGCGTCTGCAATTACGGTAACTATTGATGCTAGCGGAGTGGTCAAATAAGATGGGTAATTCTGCCCTGACGCATGACATGTTTTTAACGTGAGCGCTGCTAGTCACTAAGCTAACCTTACCTTGTCTCCCACTAGCAAACATTAGGAGCCGTAGCCCAGTAGCTAAGGATAGCAACCCTCAGATTTGATCAATTCCGAATAACATTTGATTTCCAATAATGGGACATTTTGGTAGCGTTCAGATGAGCATGTCGGACTTTGTAACTAGCAACGTAATGTGTAAATGCACTTGTGTTGCTTAGCTAGCCATGCTAGCGTTAGCACCAAGGCTGTACGGTGGAGGAGACCTAGCCTATGTCCGAAAGCTTTAGGTTACGCTAACTAGCCAACGAGATGTATTATAGTCGTAGCTGGCTTTATCTTCTCTCAGCTTAAATAAATAAAATTTAGGTCGCCGATGGGTATTTTAACATTCATTAACCGTCATATAAATCAGTTGCAATCAATACAAACATTTGCTCTAGCTAATTCAGTGACAGAGACCCAATGTACCGGAGGGGGCATTGCCCCATTCGGAAGACCGGCCAGTTAGGCCACCTCCCGTCCCAGACAAAGGAATTTGACGACGATACTGGAGCTTGACAGCATCGTCGTTGTCATAAAGCTCGCTTGGTTATTGAAAATGATCTGGCTACATTTTGCACATATCTCAAGCAGTCCTCCTTCTAAAGGAATCACTAACGTATCCCCTTTATAGTGTGCCAGATGAAAATAATAAAAACATTTTTAAATATAATATTTAGCTCCCAATATAATGTCATTTTAATTGATCAGATTTGTAGAAAACGAGTGCACCACATTACGTGTCATTGTGGAGATGCATGAGTGGGGCAGTGCCTTACTATATAGACTTGCCATAAAGACTTGCTATAAAGACTTGCTATAAAGACTTGCTATAAAGACTTGCTATAAACACTTGCCATAAACACTTGCCATAAACACTTGCCATAAACACTTGCCATAAACACTTGCCATGAAGACTTGCCATGAAGACTTGCCATAAAGACTTGCTATGAAGACTTGTTAAAGTACGTTTCAGATGAAGCTTCTCCCACACGGCAACTAAATTATAACCACGTTCCTCCTCCATCTCCACAGACAACAATGTCCCGCTCCTCCGACAGTGAGGATGGATGCTTTGTTGCCATGGATACGGAGGAAGGGGCCGAGAGCGGTGGGATAGCCCAAGAAGGCGAGGCGAAGACGGTGTCTGGTAGACGGGAGGGAAATGCGGCACGTGCTGCCACAGGGGATCGGACGATGCTGGAGTTGCCAGAGGAAGTCCTGGAATACATCCTGTCCTTCCTGTCGCCCTACCAGGAGCACAAGATGGCTGCCCTTGTGTGTAAGCAGTGGTACCGGCTCATTAAAGGTATGCCAGACTCGCGCACAGCTCCTCCGCTGATGGGCGGAGGAACGCTGTAGAAACATGCGCTCCCTGTCTCCTCAGGTGTTGCCTATCAGTGCTACCATGGTTTCCTGAGGGCCGTCCAGGAGGGAAACATCCAGTGGGAGAGCCGAACATACCCGTATCCAGGAACGCCGATTACTCAGCGCTTTTCACACAGTCAGTTTACTGTCACCATACTTGCCACATCGTGCCTTTTAAACATTGAGAACCTTCCTGAAGCAGAAGGAAGCTAATGTAAAGAAGAATATCATACAAACCCTTTATGTACCATGGGGTCTTTCATGTGAAAGAACCAGTCTCATTTTGCTGCTGACTGCTTACTTGGAAGTAATGTGTGTTGGCCATAAACATGTTAAGGTAAATGTACTGTTTCTGCTTTCAGGTGCATGTTATTATGACTCCAACCAGTCCATGTATGTGTTTGGGGGTTGCACTCAAAGTAGTTGCAATGCGGCCTTCAATGATCTGTGGAGACTTGACCTCAACAGCAAGGAGTGGATCCGCCCCTTGGCCTCAGGTAGCAGGCCTTATCTCATTCGATAGCACACAACATCAGATGCAACATCGCTATGCTGGCTTTGTAGGGGGACGTGGGACATTTTTATACCCTTATTTGGTGGAAACACTTACAGCATGGCATTATATTGCCCAGACGACGCACGAATATACTACGACACAAGTTAGATTAGAGTTCATATTCTCTGTTCTTTTTGCAGTGTCACGGGGGGGAGTGACAACACGTTTGACTCGCGATTCAGTTTGTTACACGATACTGGTTTACAAGTCAATATTAAACTGTCCAAATTATTATTAATTTTAAGCCTTAAAAGATGCCAGTATGATGATATTAAGGGTCAAACAGGAGACAAAATGCCACATCATCCTACTTCCTATATTTAGATGACTGCTTATCATGGTAGTAAAGAATGAGCTGTAGAGTGACTTCCTCTTCCTGCCCAGGGTCGTACCCGTCTCCTAAAGCAGGAGCGACCCTGGTCATGCACAAAGACCTGCTGGTGCTGTTTGGGGGCTGGACGCGCCCAAGCCCCTACCCCCTGCACCAGCCAGAGAGGTTCTTTGATGAGATCCACACATACTCCCCTTCTAAGAACTGGTGAGGCTGAGCTCTGTGCTGCTGACAAGTGTCTGCTCTGTCTCCGTGTCTTCATGGTTCCCTCTCTCTCCTCTCCAGGTGGAACTGTATAGTGACCACCCATGGGCCGCCCCCCATGGCGGGCCACTCCTCTTCTGTGATTGGCAACACCATGGTGGTGTTCGGGGGCTCGCTGGGGGCCCGCCAAATGTAGGCCTCATTGAATACACACTGTACTTGTGCTGTTAGTTGGAGCAGCTAAAC
This sequence comes from Percopsis transmontana, assembly GCA_025447815.1. NCBI lineage: Eukaryota > Metazoa > Chordata > Actinopteri > Percopsiformes > Percopsidae > Percopsis > Percopsis transmontana. The sequence goes on from JAOEHI010001020.1 coordinate 11,116, forward strand.
CAAGGCTCACAGTGTTTCCCTGCTCTCTGCTCTTCCTCAAACCAGGAGCAACGAGGTGTGGGTTCTGGACCTGGAGCACTGGTGCTGGTCCAAACCCCTCATATCCAGCCCCTTCCCCCATCCACGAGGAGGCCAGTCTCAGGTCTAACTGGTCCCCTTCCTCCTCTGGTGGTTCACTCAGAACCGCCTTGAATGAAGGACGATGCTTTAGAGTGTTGCCTCTGGTTCTTATGGTGTCTCTCCTTTCCAGATTGTCCTGGACAGCGAGACTCTGCTGATATTGGGGGGCTGTGGTGGCCCTAACGCAGTGAGTCAGGCGCTTGTGATTCTTGTTGAGACATTGGTTGAGAAGGGTTGGCTGTGAATGTGACCTGTAACCTGGGCCTCCTCCACCAGCTCCTGAAGGACGCCTGGCTCCTGCACATGGGGGCGCCCCCTTGGACATGGCAGCAGCTCCAGGTGGAGAACGATGACCACGGGGCCCCGGAGCTGTGGTGTCACCCAGCCTGTCGGGTAAGCCTGCCTTCTGCTCTCCTGTTGGGCAGGTGTCTGGAAGCTCGTCCTCACGCGGTGTGTTGTCTCTGCTCAGGTGGGCCAGTGTGTGGTGGTCTTCTCCCAGGCGCCGTCCGGCCGCGCGCCCCTCAGCCCCAGTCTCAACTCCCGGCCCTCTCCCATAAGTGCCACGCCCGCTCCCCTGGGCCCCGAGCCGGCCTCCCTGCGCTCCCAGTCTCCCGTGCGGAGCGGGGCCGCCGGCGTGGTTCTGGGCGCCACGGAGGAGGCTCCGTGTGTGAACGGTCGCTGGGGCACCCTGAGACCCCGGCCCTCGGCCCGAGGAGGGGCCCGGGACGGGAGTCCGTCCTCCTCACAGCAGCCTTCCCCCTCCCAGGGGCCGGACAGCCCCCCTCTCCCCCCGCTCCCCCCGCTGCTGAACGGAGGCTCCCCGTCGCCCCGCACCAGCCCGGCCCAGGCGGCGTCCCCTCTCTCCCGCCCTCCCCCGCCCTCCTCCTCGGACTACGGCTGGGAGTCTCCCCCGTCCGCCTCACACCCCCTGGAGCTCCCCAGCACCAACGGTTTGCACACGCCCCCCGCCGGCTCCCCGCACACGCCCCCGGGGGCGGTGTCCCCCGGGGCCCTGCGGCGCGGCCTGGAGGCGGTGAAGAACCTGTCTTCATCGCTACCGTCCTCATCGTCTCCCCAGCCCCAGGGGGCCGCGTCCGGGGGCGGCTCGGCCCCCTCGGCCACGCCCCCTTCCTCCTCCCCCAGCCCGCCGCAGGTCGCCGGGGGCGACGGCCACGCCATCCCGCCCATGGCGCGGCGCTTGGGCCACCACCCCCCCCAGAGCCTGAACGTGGGCAAGCCTCTGTACCAGGCGCTCAGCTGCAAGCCCATGCAGATGTACGTGCTGGACGTGGCGCGGGCCAAGGCGGAGGCCCAGGTGTCCTGGCGGGTGTACGGCGGCGGGGCCCCCCCGGCTGTCACCGGGCCGCCCGAGACCAGCCTGCACACGGTGGTGCAGGGCAGGGGGGAGCTCATTATTTTCGGGGGCCTCATGGACAAGAAGCAGAACGTCAAGTACTACCCCAAAAGCAACGCCTTGTACTTTGTCCGCGCCAAGAGGTAATGCACCGGCCCGGCACCAGGGGGCAGCATGTCGCCACGCACCCGCCGACCCAGGAGTCTGACACGCTAAGGCCTTCTTACTGGGGGAGGCGTTCTGCAGGGTTCCCTTTGATAAGGACCTGGACGCTCCTCTCCACAGGGTCATGTATAGGTGTGTGAGTGTGCAGTGGACCAGAGGGGTTCTATTCACCGCTAACATTGTCCCGGCTCATCTCCCAAAGTCCCTTAGAGAGAACGGTCGGATCCACGCAGACTGTCCAGAGGAACCGCTGATTGCTTTGCTTTTCTTTTCACTGTGTGTGTGTGTGTGTGTGTGTGTGTGTGTGTGTGTGTGTGTGTGTGTGTGTGTGTGTGTGTGTGTGTGT
>JAOEHI010001021.1:0-36017 GCA_025447815.1 Percopsis transmontana
ATATATATATTTATATATGAACTTTTCCTCCTTTCTACTCTGTTACATCAGCTCTTAGAATATTAAGCACTTTGCTGGAATTTAGGCTCCTAGCTATCACAGAATGCAAGGCAATACAATAATGCATGACAATGTCATCAGATGGCTGCACAAGAAACAGTGTTTTTACTTTAGCTTTGTATATTGCGCATCACACCCCAAGATCTAAGGGGGGTAAAAATGCATTGAAGAGCATGTTCTGTTATCGCAGGCTGTGAAGTTGCCCAAGGTGATAAGGCAGGCTTATGATCCATTTGTTTTTGAAGTTAGGAATCCTTTGATTCTGAAACCTGCGGTAGCGTTACAGCAACAGCAACAGTTTGAAAACCTAAGCAGGTTTAGAAGGGTTAGCATGGCCTTCACAGAGATTAGTTGGGTTTGTCTCTGCACTTGTTTTACTGTTAGTGAGTCAAAGAGCTGAGAAATCTTCCGTGAGACACATGGGGTGAGAAGGCACATGATATTAATTTTGTGATGGATCACTTTTATGGGACAAGTGAATTAAAGGTCTTTTGATTATATTAGAAATGCAGATAGAACACTAAATCAGACAAATTTTCTCTTTAACTACCAGGGATTATGTAAATGCTGTGTGAGACAGGCCTGTCATTAGCCTGAAGGCAAAGGAGCAGAGTTGCAATATTACTAAACTAACTCCACTGTGATGTCAAATTTAGTGTAAACCTGTAAAGGGTCTTAACTTTGTGGTTATATGATATATCCAAAAAATCAGTTGTATGTAAACGTTTTTTCTTTTAGGATGGCGAGACTGTGCTAAATATCATGTTGTAATGAAAGCGTACGATTTTGTACATGGATGACAAATAAAGGAAGATTCTTTAAAGTTCCTGTATGCTTACTATTTTACTACAACAGATTTTATAATACTGACCTTTGCCTTAACCACTGTCAGTGTGACCTGTTTACTGAAATATTACACAGGATGTGTTATGCTTAAATTGCCAGAAGTGACAAGTAAAAAAAAAGATCATATTGCTTTCACTTGGAATCCACAGAGGTAACACTAATGTTCTTCATTTTAATCTAAAATCTCTAAAATAGAGGAGTCTGTTAAAGTCGGTAGAACTGAAAACATTATATCCAGCAAGAATTAAAATGATTTTCCTGCGGTATGTGCTATGTCAATTTGATAAAAAACAGTCTAAATATCTATTTATTGATCAATTAGTCAGTCTAGCTGTCCACCAGCCAAACAGTAGCCTTGGGCCCTTCTCATAACAGTGTTTTCTGGTTTGCTTTCCTCTCCTCTGTGAGAGTGTGATTCCTCTGGTCTGACCAGATGCCAGGTGGTTCAGCGTGGTCTGGTTTGGACTCACATACGTGGGAATAAGCTGCTTAGCGGGAAGTCATGTGTGGTTCCTGCACTTATTGGTTTTGTCAGGTTCATTTCATCCTGTCGTCCTTTTGTTTGGATTTATTTCATTTAGGTTCGCTTGAGGTTTGGCACTTTTTAGGGTTCTGGGTTTAAGTTGGATCCCAGCTACTCAAAGTTGGGGTCGGGACCTCAACTTTATTATTATTATTATTTATTATTATCATTATTATCATTATTAATAATAACAATGATCAAAAAATAATCAAATTGTAACAACAATTCTGATATTATTTGTATTATTAATAATAACTGTATTCATAATATTGAATCTTATATTATTGCTCATTTGTGCAGCACAAAATAGTGCTTCCCTGGGAATCTGTCTGTGTCATGGGGCAACAAGTTTGAGAACCCCTGTCCTGAGCTTCGGGTAGGCCTGAAAGCTGCATGCCATATTGCTGACAGTGCAGAACCTGCCTCTGTAGGGCTGATGAAAGAGTGAGGTAATATGCGCAATAGAATGTGCCTGCCAGGGTGGAGCACAGGCAAGGCTCAGATGCAGCTGTTGCGTCAGACTTTCATGTTTTCAACGTCATTTTGACGGACAGGGTCGTCAAAAGTCCGTCATAATCTATGTGTAGCCTACCTGTCATTACCATGACACTCGCTGACGTATGCGCTCAGAACCAGTGCTTAATGCACAAATTAACGGTACATATAGTTGGCTATATGTACTAAGCTAACCACACACATACACATCTGAAGGCCCTGGGTGGATTTTTCAGCACCGGTGGAAAATCGAATTGGATAATAAGCTTTTTATATGAGCTGCACTAGTGGAAGCAGTGCAACTGAGGGAGAGAGTAGCATTGAAATTACGTTAATAGACTTTTACAAACTTTATAAAATACATACAGAATTATTGTTGTTAAAAAATTTCAGTCAATGACGGAAAATATTTGGTCAACATGACCTCTGCTCAGATGTTAACACTATAGAAACACACACACACAAATGCAGTCAACACAAAGCGCATGTATGGATGTGCACTCACACTCACTCTAACGTTGCATACAAAATCCACTGAGTCAGACTTGCACAGGACACCAAGATAGGAACGCCAAGTATGACAGAACATCTCTGTATATAAACCGAGACTACAGCCACACATCCCATAATAATTAGTATTACATTATTATTATAGTGTTACTATTAAATTATCGTTACACAATGGAGCTTGTTTCCAAGAGAGTGAAGACAGGATGCGTCAAACAGAGGCAGACAGATAGAGAGAAAGGGGGAGAGCATGAGGCAGTCTTGGGGAATTTCCAGGTGCACACAGGCCCTGTTGTAAATGAGGCCAAGTGAAACAGGAAAAATTCTCCCTCTCTCTCTGCCTCTGTGTGACTCATCCTGAAGTTGTGACCCCCCCTACTACTTCTAACCCATCCAGTAGGCAATTATTTTAGGCTCTTTATTTAGACAGAATTCATACTGTACATTTACCCATATATTTCCTTTTAATACTACAGTATGATTTTTGTTAATCTTTATCCTATACAATCTTATCTTGATTTACCTTAGCTTATTTTATACAGTATCTTGACATACTTATCTAATCTTTTCTTATTTAATCTTTTCTTTGTTTTAGATATCCTATTCAAAATTAGGTTCAGTCATTTGATTTTGTTCTTTCTTTCTTTGAGAAGTTTATTCTGGATAAAGTGAGACCTGATCAACACCTGACTCTGAGGCCCTATTCACACCTGACTTTAACATGCATCCCTAATTACACATCCAATTGGTCAGACCACATTCGGAGGTGGTCTGGGCCGCATATGGCCACATTTCTTTTAGTAGTGTGTATGCGAATGTGTCCTGGGCCACATTTAAGGACCGCCTACTCAACTAACTTCCTCCGCTTAAGTGGAAGTACAGTACATACTCATTCACATTTGGTTTGCCTGGAAAACGCCAAGGAAAATACCTAGTCAAGACCATACATTTTAGGTCTTCAATGGGCTGGCTCAAATGTTCCTTTAAAAAAAATGGAGACGCTATGTTTTCTAATGTCTCTGATGGCTGTCTGTCCCGGAGGAGGGATTTGTCAATTCAAGGTTAAAGGTACACTCCTCAATTATGTTATAGTACCAAAAGAACGCCAAATTGCCCACCCAGCTCACTGTTTTGAAACACAGGTGCACACAAGTGCATACATCAGTAGGGGGTGTGAGCCTATTAGTGATGTAGGGGGAGGAGTAGAGATGCGTGCAAACGCTGGTTTCACCACAACAGGGATTCGTAATACGGACTTTGAGGATTTTGGGGGGCAGTCATTGATTTGACATGGGAAATGAGGAAGTGTCAATTAAGCAGGTCTGTACATTCCTGAGAGGAAACCCTCCACACTAACTCAAAAAACCTGTGTGGGTGCAGGAGCCTGACACACCTATTGTTGTTTTTCTTCAGTGTACCTGCTTGAGCCTTGTCACGGCTTTTACCTCAACTGACTGGTAAAAGGAAATACTGTGTGGAAGTCAGTTTCGCTTTTGTTCTTTTGTCTATCAGCTGGCTTATTTGCCATGTTTAAATGTGTGCGTGTGGAAGTAAGTGTGCTTATGTAATGTCTTTCTTTTCATTGTATTATTATTATTCTATATCATCATATAGTGTTTTATTGTATGTTGTATCTAAAAATGTGAACTGTACAGTAGGAGCAATATCAGTTACTATTCTATTACTATTCTGTCTCATTCCAGTTTAAGGAATCCACGGTATTTGGCTGACTCATACACGTACGCGCGTGTGTGTCTGAGAATAGCTATATAATTATTTGTATGTTCCAAGCTGTGGAAGGCACCGTACTTTCCCGGTTCTGCAGACGAGTTCAGATATCACACACACACACACACACACACACACACACACACACACACACACACACACACACACACACACACACACACACACCAGGAGAGAGAAAAAAATCAGAAAGGCGGAAATTATTTTTATCCTTTTTTCTCTTTCCAAACTAAGGAGAGGCAGAAGGGTCACTGAGTTCACCAGGATAATATCCACAGCATACTGTCCTACTGAACCACAAAAGAACAACAGAATTTTGGATTTTTTCTCACAATACTGAAACCTGTTTTACTTGTTGTTACTTGTTACTGGTTGAAATAAATTGGTAATAACATACTAAACTAATAACAACTAAATAGCAGTAAACTATTTAGTTGTTAAACAAATGTAACTGTATGCTTTCAGTCTGTTCAGACATTTTTTGATAGGGTGGTCCTGACTAAATGGTCATTTAATGCAACAATCTTGTTTTTAGTGGCTTTAAGGTTTTTTTAGTGAGTGCTAATTGTAATTGTAATAGACACTCTTCAAGATATTACCTGTCTTTATTGTACAGTAGTAAAAAAAAAAGAATTGCAGGCTACATAAGGTCACGTAAGAGACCACATCTTTTACCAGCGCTACTCTCCCCTTTTGTGTTTTTAAGCAAGCACTTAAGCACTTAATTTAACCAACAAAAAGACGACACTCAAATATGTCAATTGAGAAATTTCCAAGTTGATTTATTAAAACATTATTTACAGTATAAAATGAAAAATGTCTGGGGAAAAAAAGCATTGCTTACATTATATGTACAGGTAATTTCAGTGCAAAATAAGAAATTACATTTTGCTACATATGAACTGGGTCATGTGAGTCATTCATATCAGAATGATTCTTTTTCTGTGGTCAGTGCAAAATGTTTATATCGAGTACTGTTAAACGTTCTAAACTCTGCGCTATACATGTGGTGTAGCAACTGCAGTCTATACAATTATTATTTTACTTTACAAATATACTGTAAGGAAACCTGAATACGCTCCCAGATACAGTGTATGCTATATGATACACTTCAAAATGACACATCTTCCATTTCATGGTGAATGATAAAGAAGACATTTCTGGTAATGTTTTTATTTCACAACCTACATCACATCTGGAATGGGAACAAATTGCATCTTATTCATTTCTGATATCCAAAATGGTTTATGGAAACTAATAAAATGCAATACTTCTATGTGTTTAACATGGCAACTGTGGCCCTTTGCAAAGCTGCAAAAATGACAAAAACAAACCAAAGCTCCAATATTCAAGTTCGTAAAACCTATATTATATGACATGACAAGCAATACAGTCTTCTCAGACAATATATTACCAGGTTTCCATAACAGTTTCAACAATGATTCATGTTTCAGTTTCCTCCCTGCACTGCTCTCCTGTCACTACAGCTGATACAGTACTTTGAAATGAAATGAGGTCTTAGGTTTCAGTTGGCATTGTAAAAAAGTGATAAGATGAAGGTAATGGCAAGGCAAAAAGAACTGTAAATTTAGCTACCCACAAACTTCATTATTGAAAATGAACAAACAGTTACTGGATCTTTCAACTACCATAGCAGGAGTCCCCAATGTTGACAGTCTTCAATAGTCTACTGCAAAATAGATGTCCTGCAATAGCTCAGAAGAGACACATATGCATACAAAATCTTGTCTTTCACAGTACCATATGTCTTTTTATGCATAGTCTATACTTTCTGCATAGTCATTTTGAAAGTTTGAAGTTTTTTTTTTAGTTAGTCAAGACTTTTATTAGTCTTCTTAGATGTGGTGTAGCAGTTCAGTAGTAGTGCAGCAAGAGTGCAGTTACAGGTTCATGGTCTACAATGTCTCTACAATGTTTACTTATCCACTGTGAACAATTCAAGAACATGTGCAGCATTGAAAAGGCAAACTGATATCATGCATCAATTTAAAGCTGCATACTATACGATCATTTTTCATTGTTATTATTACTGGAATGGGTCTCACAAGCCCCAGTAAATCCCCTTTGGATTTGCTGATACAAGTGTCTCGGATAGTACAGTAGCTGGGAACATACTGGCACACAGGAAGTGATGTGATGTATAAATATTTGTAACAGATACTGCTGTCTGCCTCAATACCATGGCTTTTGTGACGTTTACTCCTGGAAGGACACAAAATATAAAAGGTAAAAAAGCCTTAAAAAACATTGTGCAAAAGTAAAGTAAAAATGTTCAAAATGTTCCAGTTGTGTTGTATGAAGGGACCCAAAAGGGCTGGATTATTTTCTAACATGTACAGTAATGTAGCCAAAATTCTACTAAATTCTACTACTAAAGTCATTGTGTAAAACAAGTCAGATTTGCCCCCAGGTGTGACATAATTTCACCAATTGTCTCTAATCTATTCTTTCCCTCCTAGTCAGATAGCCAATCAAATGAAGGCATAGTAAAAAAAAGTCTGTCTAAAATTACAATTGAAAATTGCAATATAGGGGCTTTAAGAGAAAAAGGTAATGCATTGCTTTCATTTCATACTGTGGGTACAGATACCGTAGTTTGACATCGCCCGACACATACTGTACATAATGCTGAACAGAGTTTGCTTTTGCATTGCTGTCTGATTAAGACATACACGTACCGATTCAAATCTATGCATGACACATAATTTCATTAAAGGATGAGCGTGCCATAAAGGGAGGTACCCATGCTAAAATTGTGTGCAAACATGGCACATTGGGGACAAAGCCTTTGCACTTAATAGCCTTGTTTATTCACATCACACATGATTCAAATGGTCACATTTGTTCAGAGTTAACAAGAGAAGTTAATGGAACAAAAAGTCTTAGCAAAATGAGTGATATACAGTACATCCAGTATAATTTAGCATTTGCAGAGAATGCATGTCACGATTTTACTGAATCCAACACTTTAAGAGCTGACGTTGATTCTTTGAGTCATTTCTTCAACCACTTGAAGTACAAGCTTCACTGCAAATACTGCTTTGAAAACATTTAAAGCTCTGCTAGTTTTATGGAGAAAAAAAAGTTGGCATGCTTGGTAGACAACCAACTGAAAGATTAGCCAGTATTCTGAGTCTTCTGAGGTGTGTCACCAGAAGTGTCACCTGCTATCGACAGAGGAGGCCCTATGTTTGTTCAGTAAACTTTGAATCAATCAATCAAAGTAATCAACAATGGCAAACAAGCCCTTTTTACTTCTGAAATGACTGCTTATCTCAGTCTTTATCCAGAGAAGTGAATTGTAAATGTAAACTGATTCTACAGTGCTAAGTGGCTCTCAAATTGAGAATTGCTGATATTATTTATTATAATAAGCCTGATCCAGATGCAGCTATTAAATCCTGTTTGGGTCCCACAACACCATTGTTTGTTATTTACTGTGAGATAGCCAAATAGTGTTTAGCTTTCCAAGCTCTGATTTTGAGCTTACTGAGCTTGGTTGTTGTCCAAATAACACTATGAGAGAGAATTTTAATGACCTGGAAGCTGTTAGCAGACTTGATAGGGGCACAATCATGAAAAAAATAACAACTAAAGCAAGAAGCTAACGAAGCTAACAAGGTCTTGAATTTTGAATATACCAAAGGTCAAATTAGCAAAGACATCCTTATAAGCTAAACACAATGGCGCACATTTAAAGTTGAAAAAGAAATTGAAACAAAATAAACGGGCATCAGCAGTGAAAAGCAGAAACAAAAAGGGAAACTGGTCAAGGCACATTTGAATTTCCGCGGAGCGCCCTCCCAAAGCGTGCAAGCATGTGGGCGCTCCGTTTCTCTCTTTGGAACTCGCGAGGGAAAAAACAGACGTGTATAAAGAAATATCCAGTCAAATCCTGCGTCTCCTTTACTGTACATAGTCACAAGTTCATTAGGAGGAGACTGGTGCTACGTGTGCTGGGTTTCCTGAAGGCTAGAGCCTAGTGGTGTCAGTGGTCCCCTGCAAGTATATAAGCCGACCAACCAGGAGGAGGAGCAGGCTCACGCAGAGCACAAGGGCCGGCTCTTGGTGGATGTGTGGCAGCGGGTGAGGCAGAATGACTTGATGCTGGCCTGCCAACTCCTGCTGGAGAGGAGAGGAGAGGAGAGGAGGAGTTTAGACACAATATACTTTAAGACAACATCAACAGCAAGCACAATGTTTAACATTTTTTTATTGTTTACATGTTCAAACACAGGAAACACTGAATGCAGCCGAAGGTCCCCGTGCTGCATCCTTATAACACATGCATCTGTGTGTGTGTGTGTGTTGGAAAGTATATACTAAATTTTGTATTGCCCACACTGCTTTTTAAAAAACTATTTTCTAGGCCTGTGTACTACTCGTTTTTTAATAAAGAGCTCTTAAAACAACACACAGAGCGTGTGTATATGTTATTATTGTACACTGAAAATGAGCGCAAGGTACTGACAGTCGATAAACAGAACTAGTGCGCACCACTTTGTCAGCATGGAGTAATCAAGTAATGGTACAGCGCTGCCAACTAGGTCAGCTACTCTGGATATAGTATCAGATGTTTGATAAGGGAGGCTTATACTGTTAGATCAGCCATTTTGGCCCTGCATAGTTTGGGGAGTGTTTCCATTGTCTTCACTGCCTCCATTATGGTGGAGGTGTCTGGAGTCCAAGTTTGCCACCCACTCTTTCTAGACCTCTAGCCCAACACGTCTCAGACTTACTACAACATTAAAAATGAAAAATTAAATAAATTATTTTTATAGACAGGATGAATATGATGATTTGGTGTTGTTGATTATTATAACTTTTTGCTTGTTTATATGTACATTGTTTTAATGGTTTATTTAAAATTAGTATTACTTATTATTACTTTATGTTATTGTTACCTCTCCAAAAGCATCTCTCAACACCTGGGGGAGTTCTGACCCGCTTTAAGAACCACTGCTGTATTTCCCCCACCCCTGTAATAACCTAGTTTAGGTGTTGTTGTTGTGGACCTGTCTGTTAGACTCTGACTTCCTGTCCTCCCCTCATACCCTGGACAATGAGCCAAGTTCTGTTGGCAGGCGTTCCACTACAGCAGGTGGCTGTTAAGTGTTCCTGCAGCCAACAGCCATGCACCCTGGCCTCGCTCCATTGCCCCTGACATCGGCTCCTCGCTGATAAGAGCCCTGAAGCGCCACCGTGAGCGACAGGGCATTTCCCATACGTGGACGCGCGCTGGCAGGCTCAACCCTGAGGAAATGCTCCCCCCCATAAACACGGTTCCTGTTCCTGAATAAAACCAGAGGGAGGGACGAGGGAGAGGCTGTACCTTCAGCAGCAAGTTTTGTCAAGAAACAGATTCCGATAACCCAGTTCTGCTTGAAGAAACAATCTTCAACCATTTCGCTGGTCTTTATTGAATGATTGATATCAATAATATAATGCCTACCGCCCATTCATAAAAGCCTTTCTATTTGCAGTTCTTCAAGGTTTTACAATCTAGTGTCTAGGTGACTCCCCTGGGAAAACTCAGCAGTGACGGAGCCACCAAAGAGGATAGGCCCCATTGGCCCATGCTGTCCATACGCTGTTTGGTTTAGAAGTCATCACAAAAAAACGTTCCTATTATAAACATTTATAATAGGAACCACTGTTTTCTAATGAGGGATCTATATCATGCTCTGAACCCTTGCTGCACCGGAAAGCCAGACGGAGTGTACAATACTCTCCCAACATAGTCTGGCATAGAATCACCCTATTGCCTCAGCGCAGCCCTAAGCAGAAGACAGGATATTTATGGACGAGGGCGAGGGGAATATCAAAGCTATGTGGTTTTATTCTCTTAAACAAGCCAAGAACCACAGTAACCTAGAACGCCCATGGAGGAAACAGGTGAGAGAAATAATATTTAACCCTTTGCATGCTCATGCATGCACAGTACACTGTCAAAATCAAAGCAAAAGCACCTGCACAAATCACAGACAAGTTAACAATGGTACAGTAAGTATTCTTAACCATGTATTTGTGTCTAATAAACAGTAAACCAACATTATAACTTCTTTTTTTTTTTTTACCTTTGTTCATAAATTAAAGTGTCTGTAAACCAGCAACCAGAAACCTAACCATGAGGTAATTGCAAACAAACGATCCCAGTTGTCATTCAGACCACTTCAAACAAGCAGCGGGTAAAAGAGGCTCTATGCAGGCAACGAGCAACATTTTGGTTTTGTGTGCAGGTGTCAGTTGTATGGTACCATGGCTTAAGCTTGAGGCTTCTTAGTAAGTTTCATGAAGTAAATGATGATTACATTATAGATGAATAATAATGTTATAAAACGGATACTGTTTGACTGTTGGCACATGCAGGAACATCTTACAGACTTTGTTATCTACTTTTTCTTTTACATGTTTTAATTAGAGATAATAATAGAATAGAATATCTATGAGTCAATCCACAATCATACCCTCCAAAAACTGCTCACATACCCCCTGGTTGGGAATCCCTGCTCTAGGTCCCCCTGAAAGCTTGCCTTGCTGGAACATGAATACATGTCCACTTCTCAGTGAGTCAGTGTGATTCATGGAGCTGGTCTCCCGCTCCAATGCTTGACTTAACCCAAAGCAAACTTGGCAACTTTAACCAACAGACCCCAACTGAGAAATGATTCTGTATGGCCACAATAATGTACACACACACACACACACACTCACATTTCCATACTGTCCTTACTGTATATGAACTTCAACTTCTCTTTAATGAGAAGAAAACTATTGTCACAATTCCTTTTCAATTCAATTAAATGAATCCATGAAGGCACACACATTCATACACACACACGCACACAACACAGACAATGGTGTTTTGACCTGCAACACAATATAAAACAAATACAATAACGGGTGTCCAAGCACAAACTTTTGGTCCATATAAAAAGGCTTGCGTATTTCAACCAACCATCCAACCGACCATCCATCCATCCAACTAACCCTTAAATCAATCAATATTTTTCTCCATCAGAAATTCAACCCTTCACTCAGCCAACCAACAACCCCTATCCAACCACGCATTTTCTCAGTCGCAGCCAGACCATCCAACCAGCGGTAACTCATTGAGTTACCGCATCCTTGATCAAGATGCCTAACCCCAATCTGCTCCATGTAATAGCACCATGTCATTGAAAGTCGCTTTGGATTAAAGCGTCTGCTAAATGAGTAAATTGTAAATTGTAAATTGAGTCAGTCAGCAACCACTGAGTCATGTTTCTCCCCCCCTAACCCCTCTCTTTCTCTCTCTCTCTCTCCCTCCTCAGAGCTATGAAAGAGATTACTGTTGCTTTTTACTTCTAAGTGGCTCATGTGATTTCATTTTGTTTGCAACAATTTACTATGTAGCCCTTAAAACACACACACAATCAACTCACCACAAACACATGCTAGCTCTGTTTCTTTCTTTTACCCGCATTCCCTCTCACTATTTCCTTACCACTGTTCCCTCACGCGAGCCCCAACACCATTTAGTAAACAATTAGTCAGCAGCTCGGCCAAAGTATACTTTACTAGGCCGTTCAAAGACAATAAAGTACTGCCTACTAAAACATTGCACGGATCCACTGCTATGCATGCTATCCGCACTTGTCATATTTCTCATACACACACCCATCCTGCACATGCACATAAAGCCCTGCACAACTACATGGGACAAGGCTACCGAAGGCTGAGCAATCCGTGCGAATGAGAGATATCATTCTTTGGACGGAGATGGGACGTGTATAATAGCGTATAATAGCGTATAATAGGTACAGATATGTTGCAGCCGTGCTCAGAGTGCTGAGTGGCTGGCATTCCTCTCTACCCCTCTCCCTACAGTGCTTATAGGCTCACACCGTTCACTACCCCTCCCCCTTCTGCCACCCAACTAGTAGATAGTTGTATCAACAAAGTTCACTCACTACCCATGGGTCACTCTACATTATTTTGGGTAATCAATAGTAATCAATTCCAGACACAAATCTAGGAGCGTACCTTTAAGTTGAGGTCCTTTCCAAATAACTGATGTTATTAAATAACATCCCTTGTGACCTATTATTTTAACCTATTTTGCAAGTTAATAAACAGATCCACAATCTTCATATGCACAAATATACAGTTTCATCCCCCACAGTTCCCCGCCAAGCGACGTAACTTTCTTCTGTTTTCTATCCAATAAAACGAGCATCTTTTTTTAAAACAGTGCCAGTGTGACTCCACAGTGTCCAGCGTTCTCATGGGAACAAGCGTTTAATTTGAGTCGCCAAGAGTCTGCCTGTCTCACAACAACAAGGTGCTGCAGCCTGACATCTGCTTTACATTAGGCTGTCCAGGGTCAGGCTGCCTGTTTGTTTATATATCTGTGTCTCTGTCTGTGGAGCAGGAAACATTGTATTGGTGGAGGCAGCTGTTTTTTAAGTCAGTTCACCTTGGATGGTGAACAGTGTGAAACTATCCGTAAAGATCATCTCTGTTAAGTGGCGGGTGAAGGGATAAAAGCCAACCCACTGCTGTGGCTGAGAGTCTTTCTCTATATCCATCTCCCTTACATATTGCTGTGTTCCTGTCCCTTCATTTAAACAGCTAGTCACCCAACCTCTAATTGCTCAGGTAAGCTGCTCACTGACTATTGGGAAGAGACTGTGGTCGTACTGGGCAGCTCCCAGTGGTCAACAGCAGGAGACTGTGGTTGCGCTGGTTACATTTCCTCTGTGTTGGAAACCACCCACTGATCCATCTCTTGAGCTATTTTTGTCGTCAGGACAACCGTTCCTCCTCCAGCAAAATGACATAGACAAACGGTGTGTGTGTGTGTTTGTGTGTGTGTGTGTTAAGGCTGGAATCCACAAAGTCCTAAGTAGCCGACACTGCACTTAAGAGGCCAAAGGGCCTTTGGGGGAGGGGTGTCAACGAATGCAGCGCCACTGATCCGGGTATATTGTATATTAAGGGCACATGTTTATAGGTAGAAACTGTCTGTATTTAACTAAAAAGAAACCAACAACACACAGCTATAACATTTAGCCTCAGCTACAGCCTAATGCTTTCATGTTGCTACTTAATATGTACAGTATATGTATGTATTTTTAACTTTTACTTAATGTTAATAGATACTACTAGTTGGATTAAAACTTGTCATTAATGCAAACAACTCTTTAAATGTCATTATTGCCAGCAGTATTTAAGTTTATGCTGGTAGTCCCTGTTTAGGTTAAAAAAAGTAGCTTGAAAGAAAATACAAATAAAATATAAAGACAAACTAGTGTATTTTTCCACCTGAAATAGTCTTAATAATCACTGTACTATCTCCTCCATCTATTAAGTTTCACTGTGCTGTGATTGGCTCATTACTGGCTTTGGGTGTTCCTGGGTTCAACATTTACGCCCACAAAAGATGGCTGCCGACCTCCACCGGACACCTCACCTCCGCACAGCGGCGACGGTAGAAGCCTCCAAGAAGACGTCAGCTTGGTGGATTCCAGCCTTTAGATGGATAATTAGACCTTGTGTTTTGCTCTCTGAGAGCTCTAAAACAGCAGGGTGAACCACGATGAATCCCCACTGTCACAGACGCCATTGTCACACACACACACACACACACACACACAGTACTGACTGTCAAAGACACATTTACAGATGTCAAAAACACACAATCACACACACTGTGTAAACGTTTCATTGTTCTCAAACAAACACATGCTCGACACATGCAAACAAATTCACACAAGCAGGCACAAAAACAGACGTACACGTAAAGGCGCACTCTCACACACACACGCGCGCGCGCACACACACCTGACTGAAGAGACTGAAGACTGAAGAGAACAGGGAACCAGCCACAGTGTTCCTCTTTTATCTGCATCATGTTCTACTGCATAAACAACACACTCCCATCTGTGCAACGCACAAATCCAGAGACACACACTTTGACACTTCTTCAACACACACATCCCTCCCTGCTGTATACGGGAGCCAAAGTATATTCGTACACACACACACACACACACACACACACACACACACACACACACACACACACACACACACACACACACACACACACACTTTTGCTGTCTCTTTGCAACAGAATCTGCACTGCAGCTGTTAATAAATCTAAACACAGTTAATAGCCCCTGACGGTAGCTCAGGCTAATAGGGCAGTGAATCACAGTGTCATTATATGAGAGTGGTGGGACTGCTTTCTTCATCACCACATTCAAAGAACATCATTAAGGTTGTTACGGAGGACGTTGCACTTCTCTGCATTGGTTACCAGTGCACAGATTTGACCTGAAATATGTACATGCAGGGGCTGTAAATGGAAGAGCTTATTCATTTAATTAATTGAATGAAATGTATACAAGGATTTTTTGGTTTATCCAGGAGATCAAGTATGCAGCAAAACACATCTGGAAAAAAACTTTTTTAGCGAGCATGTTTGTCTGACTGTGACTACAGGCTTATCAGATCAAACAAACTGATGCTACAAGCTTTTCATTATTTAAGATTTTAATCCACTTTCTTGCAGTGCCTAAAGTGAATTAGACCAGGGCCTGTGTTTTGTTTTTTTCTATCGCTCCATCTGACTTGAAAAGGCTCCAGTCAGCTCTTTGATATAGAGGCTAAATTATACAGCCATGATGCAACCTCTAGAAATGTTGCCAGAAACCAGCAGCCAGAAGGAAATAAATGTTCTACTGACAAATAAACATATTTCAACTGTACATCTGACACAGGCAGTCTGAATAACTGGTTCAGGCTGCCTGTCTGTCTGTCAGGCTGCCTGTCTGTCTGTGGAGCAGGAAACATTGTATTGGTGGAGGCAGACATTTTTTAAGTCAGTTTCATTTGGAGGGTGAGATCATCTCTGTTACGTTGTGACATTATAAAAGCCAATCAATTGCTGTGCCTCACAGTCTCTTTCTTTATCCATGTGTCTTTCTGGTTTTCTTACATTCTGCTGTGTTCTTGTCCCACTATTTTATCAGCTACAGCCCTGGGAGTCACCCAACATCAAATTGCTCAGGTAAGCAGCTTCAATGAAGCATCTGAACTCCCTAGTCATACACTGCAATACTACTTATATATGTAGATTAAATCATGGGCTGACATTTATTTATAAAGCCATTATGAGGT
Organism: Percopsis transmontana; assembly: GCA_025447815.1. Classification (NCBI taxonomy): domain Eukaryota; kingdom Metazoa; phylum Chordata; class Actinopteri; order Percopsiformes; family Percopsidae; genus Percopsis; species Percopsis transmontana. Next base: position 15,365 of record JAOEHI010001021.1, read on the forward strand.
TGCTTCCAACATATTGATATGTCTATATGTCTCTAAATGTGAATTCTGAAAACATGGTGAATGGTGGTGCAACTTTTGCTGAAAGTAGTTCCTCTTAAGAGATTTATAGTGATTTTAGATAAAAAGCTAATACTGTCTAGGTATGCATCCTTACAGTACATATACAGTAGAAACAGTTCTACTTCTAAATATCTAATACGTGTACATGTTTAGACTGAGAGCTGTAGAGCTGTAGAGCTGTAGCTGTAGAGCCTGCCCTTAGGACTAGGTAAATCCACTTCCTCAAGGTTGTTAATGCAAACGTGAGGCCGAACAGGCGGAACATTACAATAGAAGACAAATGCAAAGGGGGATTAGAGGAAAGCAGGCAAATGTAAAATGACACTGAACACGATTATGGTTGATATGACTGTTGGAAGATATGACCTTAGACACAGCTGGAGACTTTATGGCGTTGTCCCGCCTGCAGGGAGGGTGACAGAAGTAACAACAGTTACTGCATACATTGCTCTGTAGTCGGTGAGGAGACGCGTGGTCAGCGCCTTGCTCAATGGCACAGCTGAACCTTAGGTTGCGGGCTGTGTCTCTGTACACTGTGCTCCATTGTCCCCCACCGACACACACACACACACACACACACACACGGACCACTTACCCGCTGCATTAGAATGTTATTATATTGGTCTCCTATCCGCCGCAGCTCTCTCCCAATCATCGTCTCCACCGGCATGGCACCTGCTATGTTTGGTGGCCGTGTGCCAGACGACCGGGCGGGAAAAGATCGATTGGATGGACTACCTGCAATAGGATAGAACAAGCTGTCAATGAAACCAAAAAGTCGTATTTCATTACTGTGTTTTCTACAAACATTGACTTTCTGTATCTGAACATTTCAAGTCAGTTTAAGACTGATTTTACACCAGAACATACAGTATCTTTGTGTGGCTGTCGAGATCCAACTGAACAAGTCTAATTACATCAAAATTACAATCCACTGGGGGATATATCATACGGGAGACCTGTCGATAGTATATTCTGTTTGGTCACAATATCAAATGAAAAGATTGTTTCATGTTTAGATTAGTTTATATTTACGCAGTGATAACAAAATGTACACAAACAAACAAAAACACAGGCACATTCACACAGAATTTCTCAGTAGCAATGAATTCATTTCACATGATGTAACAACCCTAGACCCTGATTTTCTACCAGTATGTTTATGTGTGTGCAAATACTGTATACTGTATAACACTGTATGACTATGAAAGTCCATGAACTCTTACTGATGACTCATGCGCGCTGTTACGAAGATCTCAGATGTGATATTAGAGACCAATACAGTGTACAATCTCATAACAGCATGTAGATTGTAGCACTACCCCAGAAAGTAGTCATCAGAGTACTTGATATTGGCATACGTCACACTCCTGTGAACAAGTCGGTATTTTAAACGAGACATACTTGACAGACCTGGAAATGGAAAGAATTTGCGCTTTAAAGCTAAAATCTTGAACTTTGCTCTTTATTATATGGTGACGACACCTAGAAGTACTGTTAAGTAAATGATCACTTTGAAACCAAACAGCGTATTTACAACACGTGGGCCAAAGAACGCTCTTATTCTGCCTATTCACTCTGTTTGACGTAAAACACGTCACGACCTGTGCACCTCTTGACATCATCTTCCTGTGATTGTCGCGGTAAGTGTATTTCCATTTTGTGTTAATGAAAGCATATTTAACAAAACAAAACAGGTAATATTTCATAGACAACCAGTCTGAAACTGTCCAGAGAGAGTAAACCCCACGCAAGTGGTGCTCTGGGTGAGAGGGAGAAGGGCTGTTTTGCACACACGGTCCTACACATGCATGTGTGTGCACGTTGCATGCCAAACTGGACCCAAATACTGGGCAATCTTGAAATCTTGTCGAAAGAAAGCCTCAATATGGATGTTTGTGCGTGTGTTTTATCTCCCTTACTTATCTCACAGGCTGGCTACTCTCCTAAACAGAGTGAAAAGGAAGCAAAGGGTCTCTTGTCTGCACCTGACAAAAGACCTGCATGTCTATTTTAATGGGTGCAAACACACACACACACACACACACACACACACACACACAGAAATAGGTCTATTTAAAATTGTGTCCTGTACTTAATGAATGACTCATGCACATACACAGAGACACAGACACACACACCCACAGATCTGTTTTGACTGGTGTCATCTGTCTGACTGGCGGAGGATTCTGCTACAGTGAAAGAAAACACAAAAGAACACACAAGGCAATCTGACCGGTCAATCATTGCCATTATGAAGCTCAAGGGGCCCGCAGGCCACCTCGCAAACACAACTTAAGAGAGTTGAGTCCAGAAGTTTCATTTAAGCCTCCAGGGCGGAAATGATTCATTCCAGAAGATTAATGACTAAAGATTATGACTCGTGCGTGACATTTTAAAATAGTATTTTTCCCTGAATTTGCAACTAATTTTCTATGAAAACATACAACTTCCTTAAATCCAATCATCACTCATCAGACACCATTTAGAGAAAATATAATATATGGCAATTGTTTGTGCCCTGTGCTATAAACTCAAAACCATTTCATAACATAGTCCAATTTCCTCATTCTTTGCACTGAGTGATCTGTTCTAAGCACGATGACTAAAACAACAGTGGATTCATCATCAAAACAATTTCAAACCTTAGACTGTTCCTCAGGGTCGATATCAATATTGGCACAACATCAGCAATTTCTGTGACAGCAGCACAGTAGCATAGCCCAAAACAGTTCTAGCTAGGAGCATCAGTCATGGTGTTGTAACTGGAGTGTTTTTAAGTTTTGCAGAAGTAAACAACTCTGGTGTTGGTAAGTCTAAGCCCAAACATGTGCTGTGATGATTCTCTGTTCTGTTTTCACACACTTGCTCTTTGTAGCTACCAAATAATGCTGCTTATCCTGGTGTGTTATACAAGCTGTTCCTTTTTCTTTCATGTCATCCAGTCTGTGTGCTGGGACATCTGTGGGGCATCTTTTTGGGGGGATTAATACACAAAAGCACATTTGCTGAAGAGATATATATATAGAGAGACTTGTTGTGACCAAGGACATAGCCTACATCTTTAATTCTATCTTTTAGATTATGTAGACCTAATACAAATACTATTTTAAAACTGTAATAGGAGATCTATGCAGCAAAGTTGAATTAACCAATCGTCACAGCCGTCAAAACACGTTCGTGTCAACGCTAACGTTGTAAGACAGGCTACGCCTTGGTTCTATGTGAGTAGTGCTGTGAATGTCAGCGCCCGAGGGCTGGTTTTGCTTCACTCCTATTTTCTTGCTCACCATGGTGCTGGTTGCGCCAAGGCGCTTCGGCGTGCGTCTCTGCTACGCGCTGCAAGGCGTGTGTCATTGCCTGGCTGGAAGGGCTCGGCGTCTGCGTGGCTTTGTCGGCGGTTTCTCGATTCGGGAGAAGCGGAGAGCTCGGTAACGAGTCGGCCTCGAACGAAAAATAGCCTAGAGAAGTTTGCCGGAAAAGTGTCGCCCTCGACAAATACCCCGACAGGCCGTTAGGGGATGGAATGTTTCCAAAAATTCCCCAGGGTGCGGATGACGGACTCGGAGAGTCGCCTTCTCTTCCAGCGTAGCCGTGGTCAGAGTTAGGCTCACTGATTTCGTTTGCTGGTTTAAAATATAAGGTTTGTGAAGGTCCGTTATCACCACGGGGCACCGTGTGTCCTGTACGTTCCTCCGTCCCTGTTACAGCGGATGAGACATCAAACTGATTTCGTCTGTTGGATAGACAGAGTGGCATCGTTATCCATTTGGACAACTGGGATGGGATTTATGTTTTGTTGTATTTCAATCGTTTAACGTTCACCTAGATTAACCGTCCTCCAGTGCCAACCGAAACGGATCTTTTTATAACCTGACCTGAAATGTAGGAGCCGGTTACATAACACAAACAGCAAAAACACGCTTACCTGGTAAAATTAACGTTTAATTTAAACAAAGTGCATTGAAAGATTACTAGTTCTATATTAAGAACTAAATGTATGGTAGGCTAATAGGGACCAATGTAAAACCGTTCTATTGTTTAGGCTAATAATAGTTGATGGCGCATAGCCTATTGTTTGGCATGCAGAGAGAACATAACTATTGGCACCAATGTTGCGAGTCGATTGAAATAACTGCGTCACACTTGTTACACAGGCAAACGCGTCGTATGGGACCGGACCATCTTCCTAATTCCACCGTACCGAAATTAGCTTTCAGTGCCATGCGCTCACGATGTCCTATCAGCATCACTGACCGGGCCAAGAACGATAGAATCGTTCTTAACAGTGCATAGTCTACAATTTACAGACTAATTCCCTGCAAAATCTTTCCCCACACACTGGTAGAATACATATTGTTTGTCATTGAAGTTTTACGCACTGGAGAGCACGCGTCTAAAATTATTTCCTTTTTAGAGCAAGTGTTGACGACTTTACGAACAGATATTCCCCACGATTGTTAAAGTAAAACAAGACTGGGGAAGGTTGGGGCGTGAGGAACAAACTCCTACCCAAACGCACGAAACCTCCGATTGAGGTTAGTTAACACGAGAAACCATCAGTGTGCGGTCGCAGATCCAAGGCGAAACCTTGAAAGGGGGTGTTTTGGTTCTGTTATGTCCACAAGACGCGGTATACACGCTATTTTGCAGCGTCATTTGGGAGAAGAAGGAAGGAAAGAAGGAAGTCTTACTATAGCTAGGTGGCTCCGTGCTATGGGCGGAGAACCCGGGAGTAAAGACCGTGTGCTGCGACATGCCTACACCCTACCTCAGGACGGACAACATTTTGCGAGTGAGCGAAGTCAGCGCTTTAACCCATCTAGTAGACTAGTACATTTACGCCCCCCACAGGCCACTCGCCTACCATTCTAAAAGTAGAAAAAAAAGAATCTAAATGTAGAATCGTCATAGTAGGCCAATATAATTTTAGGCTATTTCACACCAGCCAATCTATCCACATGCAAAATATGTAGCCTACCGTCTGATTTAGTCTATGATGCTGGAAAAATATTACTACTCTATTTAGACCAACGACTACATTATTTTAACGCGTCTATGAATGATTTAATGTTTTATTTCAATTGTCAATATAACCTAACTTATCTTGCCCGCAACCGACGGATCTGTTGCGATGATGCAAAGTTGCGCGCATGAAAGCACGACCCCAATGACACGCCGGATAGAGTAAAGTTTGTTGTCGCGCTTTTTATATAGTCTAGACTAAATCCTTTGATAATAAACAATGGGTTAGTGCCTGTTTTTTTGTAATTGAGAGGCAATTACTACATAAAGCATTAAGCTGAGGCTGAGCTTTAAATGACACCATAGCCGGCGTCGACGAATGACATCTGTCAGTCGCAGTAAAAAAATACATTAAAAACCGTTTATTTAAATTAAGGAATAACATCGTTTTTTCTCTCACCTGGACATGTCCGAGGCCGCGTCACTAGTGGCACATATCCGTTGTCAAAAACAACAAAAATATCCTTTTTTATTTTTATTTTATTTTAGACAAATAACGCAATAAATCCCAGAAGGTCTCTCGGCACGGGGTCAGTAGCAGCAGTTGTTCCACCTTTCAGATAACCTAAACAAACAGCTCCCAACAAACGAGGACTAGATGAACAAACCGCGCTGGTTTGTGACAAACGATGTGAAGGTTTCTTCTTAGCGACTTCTTTTCGACACCCATTTAAACTCCACCCATTCAGAGCTCCTCCTCCGCGCTCTTCTCTTCTTTTACTATAGCCTCTGACACGACTGTCTACAACACAACTATAAACCAAAGAAATCCTAATTGGCAGTAAGAGTGCCTGTTTCGAGATTATATTTTAATGGTAATTTTGACATTCAAATGTATCAAGAACATTAGTTTGATCAGCTACTGTGTAGCCTACTTATTCCTCATCTTAAAGAACAGCAAGGATATATGCGCAGCCAAAGCAAATACATTGAAGTGAAATCAATGCTTCATTTCCAGTCAACAACCCACCTACCAGTTATCCAGCGCCACCCAGTGGACACATCGAACTTATAGGATTTACCTGCCATGGTTCTGTACAATGAATGTACAGGAGGGTATATTCTTTAATAGTGTATTCAATACTGTAGCCTACTCTGTATTCAACAAAATGTTGAATATTGTTTATTCACAAACGGTTCAAAGGGATATTTATGGAACATTGACATGCAAAGTAGCACTCATCAAGGTCACACTGACCTGAAATTGCTTTAATTAAGAAAGACAAAATTCAGAGCAGGCAAATGCAAAACCACAACACAGTCCTTATGTAAAATCTACAGTAAAAAATACTGGCAAAAGTCAAATGTATTTCACTTGACTCAGACAATGTGACACAGATCGCTCATGTCATCTGAACATCAACACACACACTGATATGTGATGATTAATACAACTTCCAATAGCCAACACACAGCCAACATTAGCTTTGCTAATGTTTTGGAACAGGCTTGGTTTGTTGAGGAGGTGGCCCAATGTATATACAGTATATATGTGAATGTGAGTGAATATAATAATATAACCTGTTTTTTGGTTTCAGTTAGTGAATTCCCCACCAAACACTTCCGCTGCAGGAAAGCACGTAAGTGCTGTGGTATAAAAGTCTATGTACAGTGGATATAGTGTGTATGTATAGTGCATGGTGTATATTTGTATTTGCACATAGAGTTTATGAGGAGGCACTTGGATGCTGGCAGGCCTGCTAGGGGTCTGAAGGGGACAGCCTAGTCTCCCTGCATGTATCTGACACGCGGTGTACAACACTGTGTTGTATTATAGTGTATAGAACAATGTACAGTATATTGTATTAGTAAGGTGCCATATAATCCCATATGGGATGGACCATATTTGCCATGACATGAAAATAAAGCATTTATTCAGATTTATTAAGAAAATGAAGAATATATAGGAACAATGTGGCTGACGCATTTATGTGTATTTATTTTATTGCACGAAATAAAATCATTCTGTTTATTAGTTGTAACACATAAAACAAGCTCTGTAGCATTAATAGTCACTACTTTAGGCACGTTGTCACACATTTAATCTACTTTGTTATGGACTTAATTTTGTAAATACCATCGGAGGATTGTAGTTGTTTTGAGTTGTTTGAAAAATCAAAAAAAGATTCAAGCTTCAATTATAAAAATAATTGACAAACAATTGCTCTACTAAGCAAGCAGTTATAAACGGAAGCAGAATTAGTGTGCCACCTGAATCTGTATGCTGGCAAACCATACGAGTCTAAATATGTCACCTCCTACAGTTTAGAAATAGCTGTGCCTCTGTGACGTTGAGATGGACGTGTAGTTGTGAGGGCGTGGTCTGGGGTGGAGTAGAACGCCCACTGAGCTCTGGGATTGGCTATTCCCGCGATGGGTGCCTGGATACAGCAGGAGGGAAGGTTGAAATCTGACACCACTTTCAGAGCAACATCCTTCACTGACCTACACAAGTCCAACAGCTGGAAGGAGACAGGATGCGTTAGCATGACTGTGCTTTTGCATTCACAATCACTTACATATATACATACATATACTGTATATGTAACATGTGCACAATAGTATTTAAACATGCACAAACACAGACACACATAAAAACCACATGTACACAAATGCACACAGACAAATGAGTGAGAACCAATCAATAACATTTACATGTAATCAATAGGATCAATTTTTTAGAGTGTGGGAAAATGTGTGAGCCCGGCGGGTATGTGAATACTAGTTAGTAACTCATATTAAGAGTAAAAGTTTCACTTACAGTATAAAAGATGTGAATATTATTCTGGGTCTGAGGTCTTCATTCAGGGGAATTAAAGTGAGCAGTGATAGTATTTTCTTTGGAATTCAAATTTTAAATAAAGATCAAAGTGGTAAATGACAAATGTGGTGGTCAAGTAGAGATCAAATGGTTTGGAAAGACATTTTTCTGAGTGTATCCACCCCAGCCAGTAACATACAACATGACATAGTTGAACAATTTGTGTCAATTTTGGGCATTGCATTGTTTTTTGGGCATTGCAATGCATTGTTCCTCATATTTAAATAATTTATTTGAAGTATCTCTAATGTATAGGCCTATTCAGGGAGTTAGAACCTACTTTTACTTTTTTCTACTTTTTACTTTTTTTGGTTAATTGTTGATACACATGGTGCATTCAGCTTTGGTATCATCGCTGTGAACCAGTCCCTGTGAATTTTGGCATACCGGTAGAACACAGACACACACACACATGTACCGACCGGTCTTTTGTGGCCCAGAAAAAACAGTTATGCAATATGCAATGTCTGCGCATTAGAATCAAATAGTCAATAATAGAATTGATCAGGAAAGAAAGAAATCAAAAAACAAACTGAATCACTACACTGACTGAACTTATAAACGTATATACTGTACATTTCTAATGGTTCAGTCAGGCTCACTCCATTATATAATATCTTTACTAAGATTGAAAACATACAAGCAAACATTCAGTTATGTTCTTCCTGTCCACTCAAGCAAGGACAGAGCCCCAGATTTGGCCTATCTGTAAGCATCCTTGAGCAAGATGCCTTACCCCTATCTGCTCCATGTAAGTTGCTTTCGATAAAAGCACCTGCTAAATGACCTGTAATTGTATTTACATACTGTGAAGTGGTTCACTATGGAATCAGCTAGCATCAGCTTTTTTTACCACTCACAGACCCACCATTCTTGGCAAAAAACGACAGAGTGACATACTGTCCCCTTTCTTTTTCCGGTCCTCCCTCTCCTTTCTTTCCTTTTTCTTTTGGAATCCTGATTTAACCTGCTGAGACATTTTGTTTACAGTCTAACTACTAACCATGGTGCCGTGGTTGGTCAAAACCTATTTAACGTTAAAAGTGTGGAAGAGGGGGTGGGGGGTGGGGGTCTGCTGAGGCTATCTGGGTGGTTACTTTATGGCAAAAACATTTGTATTAAAATGAATGTATATTGGTATAGTGCATATTCATAAAGGCAAACATCATCCTCCCTGCACACTGTTAGTAGATCGTCTTACATGTTCATTTGTGGGCAAACCTTAAGTAAATCCGGCCCTAAGTGTGCGTTTTAAGTGAGCTGTGGTGCGTAGGTCTACTCACTGTCTGACAGATATTGACAAGTAGTCATTGATTGATAATGGAGAGGCCGGGTTCCCATGCAGTGAAGCGCGATACCCTCCCCCCTATGGATCCATGTGACAATACTGGCCACCTGGACCAATATGTGTGTGTGTGTGTGTGTGTGTTCCCCAGAGTGCATTAGGATCTAGGGTCAATATCTTAAGTGGCTGTGTGAGCGTGTGTGTCTGTGCGTGCGTGTGTGCATGTGTGTGTCCATAATAATATTGACTAGTTGCAATGTGAGAGGTCAGGACACAATAGCACTGTGACTATGAAGACCTAACACCATGCTGAGAAACATCACATCTATGTGTCACACACACACACACACATACACACACACACACCCTATACCACCACATGGGGTAACCTGTAAAACAGCAAATACCACCAAACACATGCGCGCGCACACACACACACACACGCATATACAGTGAGTATATACAAGTCACTAGTCGGAAAGTCACCCCTCCACCTGTCAATCCCAGGCCGACCCAGTTTAATTTGCATGCTCCGTTTCACACTGGAGCCGGTGTCTGATAAGCAAAGAAGGCTGATATTATCGACGCAGCCACGACGTGTTTTGACCAGCTCTCTGTGTGAACACAAATCCACATGGTGTCCCAGCTACAGGACAGCTTTACTGTAGGTCCCACATTAGCTTACTGCCATTGTTCAAATCACTGAGCAGACTAAACTAACTAATAAACTAATTCAACAAATTGATGTTTTCTCATATACTAATTGGTAGGGTTGAGGGTTTAGGAAACTAAACCCTACATTCCAGACTAGTGTAAATACAGTTCAATAGTGCATGTGATTTGCATATCTGAATACAGAAGAGAAGGAACATCTCTGAGGCACCCAGGAGGCAAGCGTCTAATAAACATGTACTAACTGTGCAAATCTGAGACAAGATTTGATCGGTTATCTTAATACTGTATATTGTAACACTGTTTTAAATAGGGATGCCTGGCAGTGCTGATTATCACCGTGTGGTTGATGTTATCAGCGAGACCGATGTCTCTCTTCACTTTTCTGTTTTTTTTAACCGCATCACGGACAAGTCAAAGCTCCATTAGGTAGAATATGTTACAAGTTTAAATCCTCCTATTCCAACATGCTTGTCAGACTGTAGCATTGAGGGCTGAAGTGCCACTTCAACAACCCTGCACAACCTACAGCACTTTGTTGGTCCTTTTTCTACTCCCTTGTTTAGAATTTAGCCCATCAAATGTCGACGTGCACATACAGTAGTGCGACCAGTTTGCAGCCATCCCGGCAATCTCCCTGAATCTGCACGGAGACTGCCGGAAATGGAACTTCAAATACATGAAAAATTCGATAAATTCACACGTTCGTTTTGTTTTGAAATCTTGATTTTTTTTTTGTTGCTTATTCAAGTATTTAAGACTCATTATTGAAAAATATTTACTAGAGAATAGTTAGAATATGTGTGTGTGTGGGCAAGGGGGGGCATGGGGTGTGTATGGGGTTGTTTGACCACACCTAAGTGAGAACAACTGTACTAATAGGCTGCTGCAATTCCTCAACACACACACAATTTAGAAAGTACAGCTTTTACATGGTGTTTCACACTCGTGTCTCACCTAGACATGAGCTTTCTAAAGAGTGAAACAGAGATATAAAAGGACAGAAACATATAAAGTAAAAGATAGTGCTCAGAGGAGCGTGTGAAAGACAGAAATAAGTATGGTTTATGTAAAAGGAAGAGAGTTGCTACGGACAGACATTGCTATCTGCGTCACCGCAGTGTAAAAGCCTATACCTAAAGTAATATCTGTATATACAGTGGAAAAAGCTCATATTTATAAGTAGTAGGAAATAAGTATTGCTGAGAAAATAATATGACAGCTTAAAAATAAACTTAAAGAGGGCAGTTGCATCTCATGACCAGAGGGGCCGCAAGTTTATTCAATGTAATATATACCTAGATTGTCATTATTTTATGTTCTGCTGTCTTTTTTTTAGCTGTGTCTGCAGGTATGTACAGTATGTGTGTTGGTGATTGTGTTCATGTGTTTATTACCTGAGAACGTATTATTCTGCTGGTACTAGGGGTTAGGTAGCTGTGCTCAAGGTACCATCCTCTCTCCTGGTATACTAAACTTGTCCCATGGAGGAGGCAGAACTATGAAATAAACAAGTTAGAATATCAAACAACTGCTGTTGTGATTCAGTCAGTAGGCATGAGCTTAATGTTCAAGATAAACACAGTCAACAACAGTCTTGTTAACACTGCAGGTTCACCCAGGAGTATCTGGCTACAGACTGGAGCTCCACTCTAGACAGGAAACACGTGACCTCCACTTGCTTAAAGTAGCCTTTTTCTCTAGCCTGATTGGTGGTTAAGGTAAGGGTTAAGATGAGGGCTGGGGTTTCTTCCAGGTGTGGAGGTCACGTGTTTCCAGGTTAGAGCGGAGCACAAACAAATTCAGCCTTCTTTTCTCTCCCTCTTTATCCTCAGAACACACATAATCCTAGTCATAGTCCAAATGGGGGCGCATCAACCCCAAAGGGTATTTTCTGTAGAGATACTACAGAGAGAATCAAATGGAAATGGAAATCATTACATTTTATTATATTAATTACAGTACTGATATTTATTTATGTTGGCATATACATACAGCACAGCATATATCTGGGCCTGCTGCATTAAGCAATCAAATGCACTTATTATGTCAGCCTTCATTTAACATCAAATTTAATATTCATATTTTTTATGTTTTTATAGTACTGAAGAAAAAAATGCGTGCTTGATTTCAAGGTACCCACTCGAAGAAATACGATGATTAGATAATGTAGCTCGTCTTTTGTATGTAGTATTATACTTATATTTTTTTTCAAATCAAATCTGTTTTTTCGTCACCTTTGTACAGCAAAAATTTGTTTGAGGGTAGGGGTTAGGGCCAAATTACAAAATTAGACTTGTTTGTCTCCATCTCTGTGTAAGCAAAGGAAATGGAAAATAGAAAAAGCTACCCTATTAGATGGCCTCAACACAACTGTTAACTGTGCGTGTGCGTGTATGTATGTGTTATGACACCAACTGCCAAGATAAAAGAGAGGAAAAATTACAAGCACACACATAGACCACACACCTTTCTGTCAACAACTGACCCTATTAAATTATTGTTTTATATGTAAATTATCATTTACAAAAATTCAGTGTAACAACTTGAAAGATAATATGCCTTTTGCCATCAACTAGGCAGACTTTGTGTATGCCATGGCCTAAAGTACGGTATGCCTCACAAGACGCTTCTGTACAAAAACAATATTGATGTAACATAGTCAATTATTTCTAACATAGATTACAGGATTCATAGAGAACAGGATTCAGTAGTCTGAGGGTTATGTGCTACTCTTTTAGGGAGTTGTGTAAAAGTCTAAATCAAGAGGTGCGATGGTTTGGCTTTGTGTTTGATATCAAATATGAAACGACTCAAACTACCATTTGGAGTTCTTGATGTATGACTGTAACACTAAGGCTGTGTTTGCATATAAAATTAATTTGCTTTGGTCTGAACAATGAAGGAAAATTTCACACAGCCGTATTACAAAATAAGCAAAATATTACAAAAAGTCACACCGACTAACAGATGCCAGATTGCTTGGACAGTTTTGGTGACCCTCTGTTCATAAATTCAGTGTGGATAGAGGGTTATAATGAAATAATTCTACGAGCGGCTCAACTTAAGAAACAGAGCAGGACCCTCATTTGACTGGCAACGTTCACACCTGCCCAAGCAAACCCTACTAAAGGGTCAAATGAACTAGAGGACTGAATCGAACTAGACAGTGTAGGTTTGATCCGGGTTTGAACGCACCTTAAGCCCCTTCCAGGGTGGTGACTGACAGATCAGCCACGAGACAAGTTTGCTAATAAAAGAATCAGGGCTGTGCATCAATAAAATATATGACCATCAACCTACAGCCCCCAAAAACAACTGAAGGAACACAAAATTCTGATTATAATGGAGAAAAAAAAAGATTATTAACTATTTACAATAATTTATTATGGAACTCTAAAGTAATGAAATCCCATAGCATAAGTCTCAATATGATAGTAACATTGATATTTGCAATAGAGTTAAGACCTGACATATACTTTTCATAATATGACAATGAAACTCTCTGTCTTTTTTGTTTTTTCCTCCTCCGTTTTTTAAGCTTGTTTAACAGAAACATTTCTCTCACTCTATCCCCCTCTCATGCCCCCTCACATAAACCATCAAACAAAATCACAATGCATCCCACCGATATAAAAACAGCTGTGTGATATTTCAGAGACTGCAGGTGATTTAGATGAAAGAAGCAGACATAGTACAATACGCTTGCGGTGTTTCCCCCTGAAGACTAAATTGGGGTGTGTGATGTTCTCTCACATCCCCCCAAAACACACATTGGGCTAGTGGTTCTCAAATGTAAGAGCATAACTATACAGTATACATATAAAACAACAATAAACACTATTAACAAAGGTATACACGTTATATTAAAGATAATTAAAGAAGACATTCAACTAGAAATTTAAAAAAAAGATTAGAAATACTATAGTTATATATCTCTTGATATCTTAAAATCATCTCACGACCACCCTAACCCTAAAAGCAACGGCATTAGGCCACATAATAAAATATATTGTACTAGGGCCCCAGATCTGTCTACACTAAACAATCAGATAAGGGTAGTGAGACTATAATAGACAGCATAAAGGGCACCTTTGTGGTTAAAACACAAGTGCTGAGTGGTTGGCACTCCTCTTTACTCACACTGTTAACTTCCTCTCCCCATAGGGCCACATGCACAGCTCTGTTTCAGACATGTACAATGAGCTGGGGCATGAAATTGGGGTTCTGGGGGTGCTATAACACAGTCAAGGAATGATGACCTTGACTTTAGATATATTTCAGTTTCTACAATAATTCTGTTACAGCTTCCGGAAAATGATCATGTGGAAATATTACATTATCCAGTGTTAAAAATTTATCATTTTTTTAAGGCTGGAGCTGGACTTTTTCTGTATCAATAAATGTCGGTTTCACTGCTATTTATAGATGGTTGATTAATGAAGGCCTTTCCATTTGTAGATCTGATCTGAGATACTCAATGCTTCCTTTGAGAAATGCTCTTTTACCATCTGAAGCCAGTGCAGGTCAGCCTAGCCTTAAGCGGGGTTAGGCAGCTTGCTGTCGGAGGCAGTACATAAAAAGAGGGACCTGTAAGCCTTCCTACCCCTCCAAAAAAAAACACTGGACAGTGTCTGAGTCATAACACTGGGCTGTTGTTTGACACATTTTTGACCCAAAGCCACAAAAATAGAAGTTGTTCATAGCTCAGCAGTCCCTTACTGTTTTTTACAATTGGTTTACTTTTTCTAAACTCTTCACACAGCCAGCACAACAGCAGTCTATGTGGACCAAATTGCGGATCTTTTTTTTCATTGCTTTGGCACAAAATCCTTTCAGGGACTACATCTTTCAAAATTCATGAATTTGTTTCTCATTCAAACTCAACCACCAACAAAACTATATGTATCTACAGCAGATTTTGCAAATGTACATACTCTTTGCAAATCTGTTATGTTGACTATAAAAGATTCACGTGATCATCATTTGCTACATTAATACAATACTGAAGTACAGGTTACACTTACAAGAGTAGTAGGTAAAGTATAAAATCATGGTTTTGTTTGTTTGAGCATTTTTTTCACTGTACATAGATTTTACATTAATGTATGGGAATTTGTTTAATTTTGTGAGTTTGAAAATTTGGAATTACTTGCAAAAAGATACCACACTTAAGCCTTGACCACAGCATTCCTATCACTTGTTCCTCTAATTACAGTATTCTATATTGTGGAGAGGGGTCATTCTTGTTTTGTAGGGGTGTCACGGCTCTACCTCAGTCAGCCTAGTTCTCTCTCTCTCCTTGTCTGTCTCTCTCTCTCTCTGTCTCTCTCTCTGTCTCTCTCTCTGTCTCTCTCTCTCTGTATGTGTAGTTTGCAGGTGCTTCTCCCTGGTGTGCGGGATTCGCCAGGTGCCGGCAATTCCACAATCAGCCTGGCACTATTTAAGCCTTCTTCCCAGGGAGAGTCGCCAGATTGTTGACTCAGTTTTGACTGTTAGTCCTCTCCAGTTACTCCAGTTTTGCCTTAGTCGTTGTTCTTTTGTTTTTTCCCCACGACTCCTCGCACCTTGGTAACTACTTCCTTGTTTTTCCCCAGTTACGCCACCCCGTCTGTTCCCCACCACTCCCTGGACTGCCTCTCTGCCTCTCTGCCTCCCCGACGCCACGCTGCCTATTCCTGCCTACCCGGTTCCTGTCCCCCTTACGTACCGCTGCCTCGCCGCCTTGCCTACCCGATCACGAAACCCGGCCTGGCCCCGGAGTTTCCATTACTGCCTCCCCTAGCCGAACGCTAAATAAACCTTGTTTTATTCTATTACCTTGTGTCTGCATTTGAGTTCCCCTGCCCGGCCTGTGGGAGAGGTTTTCTTCTAAAGGAGACCTCAATGTTACTATCAACATAATAAAAAAATTCAATAAAATAAAGAACTACTGTATACCAGCATGCATGCTTGACAAGCATGTTGACACCGTGTTGTTTCCATAGAGTACTGTGGGCTGACTCAGAATGAGAATTTAGGGTTTCCTCTTTAAAGCCGAGAGAATGAAGAGGAATGGAAAACTAGTTTCACACACTTGTGCACAAATACTGTAGATACGCATGCATTCGAAAGCATAACCACGTACAAACTAGCTTAAAAATTAACAAAACATATTCACATACACGCGCATGATTAACATATATACAACAGAAAAAAATGCACAAAACACACACACGTCCAGATGTACCTTTGTTAGCAAGGCGCGGTCCTCTTCAACAGGACAATGTTCCACTGCCAGTGCAAACTGCTCCAAGGTTACTATGGAGATGAACAGAAACACACAGGGGGCTAAATACCTCCAGAGGTCAGAGGTCACAGCCCGCTCAATATTCATGGCAAAACCTGACAGGAGTAATGTGACCACTGTTATAAAGATAATAATAATAAAATAATAATTACATTTATAATTCGTCATGTAATGGAGGACACAAGTTTTTTTTTAATATTTTAGATTACAGTAAGATCTCCAGTGCAAACTAACAACTGAGGCACGCATGATGTTAGGAAATAACACAAATAAGCTGTCAACCTATCTCGTCGTATTTATGTAATGCACAAATAAGTTAATAACAATAATTATATTATTTATTTACTGTATATACAACTTTTCACAGTAATTAAATATAATATAGCAATAAATAATAGGAAAAATGCCCTAAACTAAAAAAAATCAGCAAGCTAAAAACAAATAATCAATAAATAAATAACTTAAAAATAAGGCAACGGGCTGCAGCAGGGAAGCAGAACTTTACATGCTTCCCCTTGTATTTCAGCCCACTCCTCTGCTTTAGAGTTTATACACCTCTCTCCTTAATATTTCAGCATGATTCGCACACTGAGGTGCTATCAAAGAGAGAATGTGCCTAAAAGCCTGTCTCTCTTTTCTATTCTCTCTCTCTCTCTCTTCTCCTTTCCTTGTTCTCTTTCTCATCTCGTAAATAACACAGCGGGAGGGTTGGAGCAGTTGTGTGTGTACTGTATGTTTTGAGTGTGCATGGTTGTGTGTATTAAAATAGTGTGTGCAAGCGTGTGTGTGTGTGGGAGGAAAGTGAGAACATGGAAAGGTTATAGTCTAGGTGTGAGAAGGGGTTATTTTAGTTTGCTTTGCCCCAGATAGCTCGAAGAATAGAAAAAAACATCCAGTTGCAGAGATGAGCAACATTAAACAAACACACACACACACACATATACACGTGCATCATTTCTCAATATTGTCTATAGATGTCTATAACTGTATGTGTGTCTGTTTGAATTACTTATATACTAAATATGACTGTCACCTCAATGTAGCCTGCATGTGACCCTATGTTTGTAAAGGTGATTGTAAACCTCTATCTTATTCACTTCCCATTTAATGTGTTATTGTATCCTTGGTCGGGCTCTCGTCTTTGAATGTCGAACCTTTAATGTATTTATTTATTTTCTTCAAATCTTGGTATATCTCTGCTGTAGGACTGGTTCTAGTGCACCGGTACGACAGGTGATTCTGCTCGTACGCTGCGTGTGAGATGACATCTGCTGAAATACATTTACTATGATTTTACGCTGGGATGCTGAAAAGGGGTTTTACCAACAACGGGTTTAGTCTGACATTTAGCAGTGTGTGTGTGTATGTGTGTGTGTGGAAGTGTTACACACGAGAGAGATACTTTATTGTAAGCGTGTGGTGTAGGAGTAATATCAGTAGCAGTAGTAGTAGTATCAGTAGCAGTTGTAGTACTGGTGTACTAAGTATTGTTATCTCTGTAGTGGTGGTACTAGCAGCTTTAGTATTAGTACTAGTGGTACCTCTGTGGATGTGAGCCAGAGCCAGACTGGTTATGTGGTGCAAGCAGGAGTTCCAGGCATCAAAGAACAACTCCTTGTTTTTCTCCACCTGGATTAATAGCAACCACACGGTGGTAAGAATGAAGACCTTTGCTATCTCTCTTTCTCACGCACACATACAAACACACACCACGACACACACCTTGGCATAGAGACGGGCAGCCAAGCTGCGCTGTAGGACTCTCTCCCGGTAGGCCAGGGCCTTCAGTAGGAAACTCAGGTCTCCCACGCTGTCTACATTAAAACCTGCAAAACTACAGACTCAGAGGGGAGGGAAGGAGAAATCGGGGATTGGGGGGGGGGGGGGACAGGATTTGGTATCATAGGCCTGAGGGAAGGACTCCTTAAGCAAAAGATGATCTGGACAGTCCACAACGAAAGGGGCCTTCCTGAGCACCTGTCTGTAATATTTTGACGACCTTGTTGGGCGCTCTGACAAGGCTGCCAAGCTTATTCGTATTGGTCAGTCAGGTTTACAAAAGATGTGTACACTCCCAACATTAATTCTGCTTAAAAAAGTATAAATGTTCTATAAATGCCTTTCAAATTGTGTTCAAAACAAGACAGCGCAACAGCAACCCTGCAACAATTTAGGTGGAGGTAAAAATTGGCTAATATCACTAACCATTATCTTAACCTTGACAATAACATTATGAGCAAGCTTAAAATGAATCTCCACTCATGTCAATATAGGCTAAAGAGAAAGCGTCGACTAGCTTTCAGGCAGTCTTTCAGGCAGCCCATACCACGCTGCATCTGATTGGCTGTTCTGACCTGGTCCGTAGACTGTCTGAAAATCTATTGGTCCAATTTCTGATGAGCCCGCCCACCAGGCTATTCCTCATCTCTTGGTTGTACAGGGTCATTAACTCTCGCACCACGACCTGGGGAAAGACCGCACACGCACACACACAGGTATACTTGCAAGTGTTAAGACTAAACTAAATGTTGTCTTTTCAACAGGAAGTTTGTGCTGTCTTGGAAAATGGAAAAATGTATGAAACAGAAGCTCTCAGACTTGAGCAGAGGACACAGTGCACTCGGGTTATTGTCATTTCATGATAAGTGCACATTTATTGTCCAGAAAAATAGACCGGTCCCCAACGCATGGGACATGCGCATGTGCGTCCGTGTATGCCTGTGTGTCTCGGATTCCTATTAAAACGCAATGGTGACGTGACCTTTGGAAGTCCCTCTCAATGAAGGGACTTTGTAGACGGTTGCACCATAGTGCCCTTATATGGCCGTGAAAACCTGATTTACCTGCCCATCTCTGCTCTTTAGCTTAATATGTTGTTATTACGTACAGTATATTTTTTGCCACCTTACGAAATGCAGAAAAAGGCTTGTTCTGCTACGCATTGGGAGTTCAGTGGAGGATCTCTGCACACAGGGCCAGATCTCCAGTGCTGGGTCAGTGGTCCACTGATCATAACGGTCTATCTGGTTCATGGTACTGTACGAAGCCCGTCCTGTTCTATGGAGACTGGGTGGTCTAATGCAGTGAATATTAGATATTAATAGACACTTCTGGAACATATAAGCATGAATAAAGATGTGTATGTGCCTGCACACTCCCAGCATTATCTTAAGTAAGATACTGATTGCCTACCAGCTGGTACACACTGTACACAAATAACAGTGATAAAGGTCAAAGGTCTCATTAAGGCTAACCATTACAACACAGTGAAATAAAATAGCTACTTATTTATTCCCTAACCTGATTTTCAGGGTTGCATCCGATTGGTTGGCAAGCTTTGTCAGCAGTGGAACACGGGCCTCAGATTGGTATATCCTACCTGCAGCATGACAACGTTATCTCCCTCGAAGGTGACAAAGACATCGGAGTCACACTTCAGACTTGGTATATGGTTCTCCATCATGAAACCCTAGAACACACGACAGTATCTAACCACTAGTATTACTACTGCAACATTAGGACAACAAGCATTGAACTGCTGTGACAGCTCCTCTATGACCGATTACAATTACAATTACAATTTACTCATTTAGCAGACGCTTTAATCCAAAGCGACCTATAATTACATGCAGCTATTACAGGGAGCAGATTGGGGTTAGGCCATTCCATTCCAAATAGATGTGGAATATGCTGACAAAATTCCGATTTTGAGAGCATGTACAGGCAGAATCTTTGGACTTGATAATGTGTGTACGGATAACCCCCTTCCAATGAAACGCACTACTGAAATAGCTTATCTTAAAATTCATAATCTCAGGCAAAGTAGTAAATCCGGTGAGGAGATGTTACACTGCTACAGATGTCGCAACCTGGGATCAGGTTTGATAAATGAGGGCCAATGTGTCCTCAACAACCTTACCGTAAATTGACTGATATGTTTGACAGAAACTGTTCACATGAAAACTTTTCTGTCTTAGTGTGTCTTATCTCTCAGATAGAAAAAGTCACATAGAAGAGCAGTATAGTATATAGCATCGTCTACAATCAACATACAACCAACTGGTTTCAGTAATTTGTATCTCCTGACCTGATGCATTTGATTCACCAATTTTGATTCAATACTTGTAACTGTACTTTGTACACTGACCATTCCCCCGGTGCACTCTCTACACTCCTGTAGACAGTGGACATTCTGCCATGTGCTGTATGCCTTCAGTCCAGCCACCAGCGCCTGCAGGGAACTGCTGCTCTGTAGGTCTTTGGCACTACACAATGCATCGTCCATCAACCCAGCCGCAAACCTGGTACATGCATTCAAACAAACATTCATAAGACACCACTACATGTCACCCTGCCAGTACCAAGAACCCAAACAACATATTCAACCCTGCTGCTCCAAACTCATATCTACTGCAGTAAGTGGACAGTTGGCATTGCTACTGGAGCAGATACATGCTTATAGTGCTTATACTGGAGTAGATACACAGTTGTATTACTTCTA
>JAOEHI010001022.1:0-13100 GCA_025447815.1 Percopsis transmontana
AAGGTGTCACCGGAGGATAATATATATATATATATATATATATATATATATATATACACATACATACATATATACATACAGTACATACACACACAGATGTGTTAGTGTTAAAATTTTCTGCAAAGCAACACTCCATGTTAGTTTCTTTGATAGAGGGGGGGTTAGAGGTCACCCTGGAGGGGCCATCCCCCCGAGCTTCTTCTGTGATGGCTGTACCCAAATTACTACAAGAGTAAAACATATGCAACATTTGCTGTAAATACATATGGTGGTGGTTGAGTTTGAAAGAGAAAAGAATGTATGAATTTTGAAAGTTGTAGTCAGTGAATACATTTTGTGCCAAAGCAATGTTTTAAAGATCCACAGTTTGGTCCACAGAGACTGCTGTTTTGCTGGCTGTGTGAAGAGTTTTGTAAAAGTGAACACAGTATTGAGTTATACTAGCTAATTGTAAAAAACTGCAAGCCAGTTCAGAGAGCAAACAGGTTGTTGACGGTGGCAAGGAGAAAGTCTGAGAACAGATAGAAGAAACAATGTGAGAGGACAAGTTCGTATTCGAGGTGGGTGACGAGGAGGAAGAGGAGGGCAAAAAAGAGGAAGAACAAAAAAAATTGCAAAGAGCAAAGCAGAGTAATAAATTCTGATCGATTTTGAGCTACTATGATAGAACATGTTTTCATTCATCAAAAGACAATGACAGAAAAATATGAAATTAGTTTTGAGATAAAAAAATTACTTCTCCCTGAGAACTATATGTTTCAACAATGTGTTTTCTATTTTTTGGTGTATTGTTTACTGACTGCTTGATAGTGTATATAATTTTGATCACTTTGTTTATGATTTGGGGGCAGTGTTTGATTTTGAGCACAGGTAAAACTGTTTTGAGGCAAAAGTTTCATATTGCAAGAGGAGTCAGAGGTTTTGTAAATAGTGCTTGAAGATGAGGTTTTGTGTTTAATGTTTTCAGAAAATGGAGCAAGGTTTCAGAAATGTGTTTTAGCAATTGAGAAAAAGTGTAATACAAGGAAGAAACACCTTCTTCCTTAAGTGTACTAATGTCTTCCATCACATTTTTCCATATGCGCTACAACTGCATCCAGTTGGATCATGTGGGGTAGCTGACAAAACACTACTGAAATCTCTCACAAACACTATTGAAATAACGTCACACATTTTATGTGTATGTAAGAGCATTTCATGTGTATGTGAAAGTAGGAAATATGGCCTACGGGGCCCTCTCATATATGAGAGGTTTATGCCTAATCTGTCCAGCAGAGGGCAGCATTTCATTATCAAGTACACAGGAAAGGAATGGGATCTTTTTATAAACTGTATAAACTGGAAGCAACTGCAGAAAAGTTAGTCTGCAGTACATAGGAACAATCAATTTACCGCCATTATAATGTAGACTACTGTATATCACACCTGCTTGTTTACATTAAATCACCATACAATTGGTGGGGATTCGTGCTGTCACTGCTCCTGCTACTGCTGTTAGCCTCCATCCGTGCGTCCTTCTCCAACCACAGCCTCTTGATGGGTGTCTCAGCTATTGCAGCTATTGCATGGAACACCGGCTAATGGAACACAGGGTGGTGGAACTCAGACTAGGTCTCTCCACAGTGTGTGTGACTTGAAATCACTATAATTGTTGAGAGAGTATGTGTGAAAAGATCAGAGGTAATTATCTGCATGTACCAGCCAGGCAGGAGAGCTATAATAAACCTCAAGACTCTCAAAACTGTAATTAAGAGAGAGAGAGAGAGAGAGAGAGAGAGAGAGAGAGAGAGAGAAAAAAAAAGCCATGTTGCCCATTGCTCTCCTGGTTCAGCTCTTTGGATATTTGTCTGTCTGTCAATGACCAGGTTTTGATTGTCTGGATTTTACCTATTTGTGCAATACCAATTAAACCCTTACCATGCTAAATACAAAGATACTTTTGCTTAATTAATTTCAACATACATCAAAAGTTTAACATTTTATACATTTAGTGCTGAAGCACTCAGTCAATCTCTATAAACAGATATACAGAATCTGTAGGCACAAGATTTTCCTGGTTTTCATTTATAGTCCGAGTAGTAATAACCAATCACGTTTGAGCGGGCTTTGGTTGCATGCAGATTAACAGTCCGTGTGGAGAGCAAACCTGCGGGATTAATCTTTTTTTTAAAGATGCATTTACATTTACAGCATTTAGCACACACTTTTATCCAAAGCGACTTAAAATCAGTACATTTGTCATCAGTTGAACTGGTTAACCACCAGTTATTGCAAGCAAACAACATTCTCCTAGAATAAGGACAGCATTATGTCATCAGATGCCAGAACAGAGAAGAGTCGAGACTGGACAGCGCGACTCTTACGCACTCGTAGCGACGGAGGTGCCAGCCTGCCAGCTGAGGTGGTAGATCTAAGTGCTCTGACTGGGGTTTGGAATCTTACCATAGCTTGGATGTAGAGCGGGGCAGTTCCTTTTGCTGCTTTGTAGGCCAACACAAATGTCTTAAATCGGATGCGGGCTGAGATGGGGAGACAAAAGGTCTCGGAAGAGGGGGGTTACATGGGAGAACTTTGGTTGGTTGAATACTAGATGTGCTGCTGCATTTTGAATTCAATGTTGGAGTCTGGTAGCAGAGACTGGTAACCCGGTGAGTAGAGAGTTGCGGTAGTCTAGACGTGAGATTACTACAGCTTGGACTAGGAGCTGTGCTAGACCGAGCCTGTGGCCAGAGAGGAGTTTATCAGAGAGGTGAGGAATGGTAGGATGTAATTTGAGATTGCTTGGAGAATAGATGTAGGGATAGGGTCAAGTGGGCAGGTAGTGACCCGGTTGGATACAATCAGTGTTTTGATGTCTTCTGTGGAAATTGTAGAGAAAGCATTTAGATTACCAACAGGCAATGTGGGACAGGGAACAGAGGGAGGGGCAAAGGTCTGTCTTATGTCATTCACTTTCTTTGATGCATTCATATGCAGATTTCTGTTTATAGAGATTAGCCTAACTCCAACTCCATTCTCAATTGCTAACACTGTTAACAATGACCAACATACGGAAGAGGAAGTCTTGGTCTGAATATCTGTTAAGCGTTATCTGGATATCCACTGGCTACACCAGAACTCCAGAAATATTGGCCCTTGCCCAAAGAAGTATATCAACGTCAGACAGATAGCCAATAGGTTCCGAGATTGGCACTCAGTAAGAAGCCAGTCATCCAGCCATCATCATCATTAAATTATATTTTCTGTTATGGTATGTTATGTTGTTATGCTATGCTATGCTATGACCTGATCTGCTTTTTGCTGTGGTTATTCACGTTTTACCTGTTGAAAGTTATATTGAACTTTAGTAAAACCCTTGGTTGTATATAAGACATTAAGTCCTAAAACCTATAGGCTAATGTATGTGACAGTAGGGCAGCTCCATAGCCACACACATGCTAACAATGTGTCTACAACCAAACAATGAATAGTAACATGACCTGAATCAATACAAATATTATCGAATTCACTACCCACTATTAGAGATAGAAAAATACTTAGAGACCCTCTCCAAGTCATGTTTTCATTGCAGCTAACTTCTTTGGAGGCATAAGTTTACCCATGCAGATTTTGTTTTGGTGCAAACAAACCTTTCATTATGATGTCACAAATATTCTGGTCCAACATGCAAAGGTACAAATCACAGGAGAGGGATCTGCCAAGACCCAAACATGTACAGTTGTGGTTCACCAGCTTTGGCTCTTGTCATTGTGAGGGCATTGGGCTGTGTCGAATTAGCATATTCATAAATCCTGCAAAGCCATTTTCGGAAGTATATTGAACATTTTGGTTTGTTTCATAAAAATGTTTTATTCAATATAGAATAATGTTTTAAGATAATTGGAAGGTATATATTAACGGATAGTATAGTGTGATTAGCCACATTCCTCACCCAATGCACAATTTAGGCTATCTATTTGTAGTTTTAACTCTTTTTTTCTCTTTAAATGTATCTGTTAAAGTGAGCTACTGCAAAGACAAATTCCTTGTTAGTGTCACCTTACATGGCCAATGAACTCTGATTCTACTTAAAATTAGGTCATCTTTTATCCAAAGAGACTTACAATGAGTAGGCTACAGTTACAAGTATTACAAGGAGCAGATAGGGGGTTAGGCATCTTGCCCCTGAGCTTACAGGCAAGCCAACTCCGTGGCTCAAACCCATATTCTTCTGGCTGGGAGTCGAACACCCAGACCACTAGACGATCCTTTTTGCCAGCTGCTGATGGAGGCATCAGGAAGGATTCACATTCACTGGGGACACATTTGCTTGTGCCAGTGTGGTCAACCGTCACATGTAAATACACACAGGTAGGTTATCATCAGTTTTAGACCACCAATTGACCAGACAAATACCACACCAGTGAAAGCTCCATATCTGCAGAATTACCCTCTCATGCTAAATCTATACCTCATGTGTTCTCCTTAGTGGGTGTCATGGCAGCCCCCAGCTGCCGCTCTGAGGCGCCACCTGCAGAGCTTTGTAATGTCCTTCAATGGCACTTCTCACTGCTGCGGCACATTGATTCCCAGAGTCCCCACCATACATTGATTCCAGTTGCAAGGGTTTGAAATGTCAAGCTGTTGTTCTTTCTTGGAATAAAAAGGTGACATTCCCCCCTGGTGGGAGGGTCTCTGCTCCCACCATTACAAGCACTGGCACATAGGAGAGACAAGGAGATGTCTATCAAGTGCCCAGTCAGTCCTGTATGATCAGCCAAATGACATCAAATGTGCTGTGTGGGTTTAACATAAGGTAACACTTGATTAATCCCCCAAGGGAAATTCAGGCGTCACAGCAGCCAAAGTTGATAGGAACAGTTACAGTTACAATTAGTAATTAAACAATGCAAACACACAATATTACAGGTAATAAAAAGGGATGTATGTAAAAGTTAGCAGCAGAAATATAATACATATATATATAGGCTACACATATATGAGGGTGCAAAAGCACATATAAATGTACATATGATACACATATATATATATATCTATATATATATATATATAGAAATATATATATATAGATATATATATATAGATATATAGATATATATATAGATATAGATATATACAGTATATACATATACATCTATAAACAACTGTAAATTTGAAAGGTATGTATAAATGTCAGTTTACACAGGATTAAGTAATATAGTGTTAAGACTGGATAGCATTCATCACCATCTAAATTATTTAAACCTGTTTAGTAACTATGAAACAGGTTTTGGTCATGACATGTTGCCACAATCTAAGGTTCATATTCCTTTCAACATTCAAAGTAAAAAATAAAAATCTATGGAGATCCGTAAAACTGTCAAACTTATATGAGCTACTGTGTCCAACCGCTCGCTATCACCTTGTAACTCATCGCACAACTGTTTAGATATTAAAACACTGTAACTGAATAGCCGTTCTTCCTTTATTCCAGAGCGCTTCTTTGTTCTCTCTACCCTACCTGAGCCCACTCACTTCCATTATTCTGCTTTCATCTTGGTCTCAAAGCCTCAGCAGACGGCTTTATTCAAAGGCGCGCTCGATGCCAGTATCTACAGTGTAGGCGAGACCTAGCTGCTTATTCACATTCTGAAGTACGTGACCCATAACATAAAATCATGTGCTTTCCATTATGCTCACACCTGATTGGTTTAATCCGTGAAGTCACGTCATGTTCTATTAATGGCCTAGTCAAGCCAGCGTATTAATTAGCTAGGACGTTTCAATAATAAACATTTGCTATGTAGCAGGAACTAAGTGGTTTGTAAAGGAGCTATCCCTGATGGCAATCGTCTATTCAGCTAAGGAGAGAGGACAGATTAAGAGAGAGAGACAGAGGCATATTTATACTGCGAGTATCATCTCCCTGTTATGTCAGTAGATAGATTCCCGTCTCTCTCACACACACACACACACACACACACACAGGATTCCTTGCAGGGAAAAACCTACAGCTTTTAGCCTGTGGGTTTATGTGATATTAGTATCGGTGTTTGTGTGTGTGTGTGCGCTGCTGAATATTCATAGGATAGCTGTTTTAGTGTCCTCAGTATGTGTGTGTGTGTGTGTGTGTGTGTGCACGAGCGTGTACATATGTGTATTTACAATGCACAGACAGACTGAACATTTCAAAAACACACAACCAAATGTCCAGCAGCTCTCTCTCTCTCTCTCTCTCTCTCTCTCTCAAGAACTACTTGTCCTTGTGAGTGGATGACAATGCCCACTCTCTGCTGCTGAATATTCATAGGACAGCTGTTTTAGTGTCCGTGTGTGTATGTGTGTGTGTGTATTTTCACCTTGGTAATAATACACATCCAGATGTAGTAGAGTAGAGAGAGATTTTTTGTAGAGCGGCTAATTTGTCCTGTATATTACTCAGAGGAGTCCCGTTTCAAAAAAATTATATCTCTCTCACTGAGGTAAGCCTTGAGGCCGAACCTGTAAATGAAGAAGAACTGAGCTAAATCATGTCTGGTGCTGCAAACCTAGCATAACATGGGTTCTCTACTGTTCTCTGATACTACTTTGAATATATAATACCAATAGAAATATGGCATGCTTTGTTACAGATCATCTCATGTATTCCTGTTTCAGTCTGTTGTGGTGCTGACTGAATGAGAGAGGGGGAGAAGGGTGGCTGTTTCCAGGTAGAATCAGAATCCGACTTATTTGCCAAGCACATAGAATGAATTTATCATGGTGTGGTTGGTGCAGTAGATAATTTTTAAGAGAGAAGAACATTAGAGCTTTACGTTATAGAGTACAATCCTAATAAGTAGAATAAAAGTAAGTAAAATAATAAGTAATGAATACGTATAAAAAATATACTGTATGTAGATATATATGGTAGCGACAGACAGCTGCAAATGTGCGATGCTATAAACAAACAAACTATACAGTATACAGTTTTAGTGGGTTGTTGTAGGTGAACATTAATATAATGTATAGTTGAAGGGCGCTGGTTGCTGGCGCCTGATCACGCAGCTGATACACACACACACATACACAGTGTGCATGAGTGTTCAGGTCCAGTGAGGTGGAAGGGACCAGAGTCAGTAAGGAAGAAACTTCCCTACTGCTTGTAGCATGAGGTTTGGGTCTTCAGGGACCGGGTTCGGCGGCAATCTTACCAGCATGCCTTAAGGTCCTGGAGGTGTGCATGCCGTGGAGGGATGCTTCATGCTTGTTCATCAAATTTGAAAGGGCTTCTCCAGGGTGGATTTTAATTGTCTCTATTGTGTGTGTGTGTGTGTGTGTGTGTGTGTGTGTGTGTGTTTGCATGCACAATGTGTGTGTTACCTTAAGGAAAAGTGTAATCTAATCACGGAAGAATGTTCCAGGCCTCTCACTCTGCCACCCTTTTGTGGTGGACAGGGAGAAAGAAAGACACGCAGGAGTCTTTTGTCTACATTTATCTGCCCAAAAGGACATGTGATTGGTTGAAGGATAAGAGTCTGTTGCCCTGCATTATATTCACACAGAAACAAATGGTAAAATATCCAACATAAGACAACAAGTATGCGTCACTGGTTTTGTGTGTACAATGTGAGATATAATCTGTGTGGGTACAGTGCATGTGGTTGGGTTACAGGTATCATTAATCACCAGCCAACTGACATCACTCATCACGACACAGTGACCTGCTGCGACTCCTTCTTATGGAACACAGTCAATGTCAATTTGCACTAATGGCTATAGCTATTGACTCAACCACCACATCTGTGTGTGTTTGTGTGTGTGTGTCTGTGTCTGTGTGTGGACCGATGTGAATGACAAAGTACATGAATTGAGAGGAAGGATTTACTGATGGGCTTTGGGTAATAAAGGCTATCCCTGAACATTACTGAATGCACTGCAGCCATTGGATGACCAAACGGGAACGTCCGTATTTAGCCTGAGAGCATTCACGGTTGACACTCTTATTCAGCAGACCAGGAAACAGCTGTTTCCAACATTTAAATATCTGGACATCCAAATTACTTACAGCTGTTTGTGACATGGTTCGTACTAAAATGCAACAGTCATAATAGCATCAAACGGTCAATTTAAAGGATGCACACGTGGACACTCGCACAAACACACACAACCCCCCCCCCCCCACACACACACACACACACACACACACACACACAAGGACAAACTCTCATAGATGAAAATTACATCAAATTTCCCGAGAGGTGGGCTTGTGTCATGCTGCCGTGGGATTGGCCGTTGCCATAACAATGAGGGCGGGAGACAGGCAGAGAAGTGGGCGGAGATACGGGCTGACTATAAAATCTTTCCTCCAAACCCCTGCTCTTCTCCTCCGCGCCTGTGTGAGGGAGCGTATATTTTGTGCGTGCGTGTGTTTTCGCTTTCCTGTAGAGTCTCTCTGCGTTCTTTATTTAGACTGCGTTATCACGGAGAGCGCTTGGAGGATTTGAGTGCTGAACTGTGAAAAGCCGTCAGTCCATCACGGTACCGTACGTGAGGCGCTGGCTCGTTTGGATTATCGCTGTCACCCAGGAAGTCCAGGAGAGACCTAAACAGAGAGAGAGAGACCTGGTGGCAGGCATCTTATCCCCCCCACCCCACCACCACCATCAGACCCACCGTGTGGATGACTGCAATTCTCTCCTGTAAGTACACGTACCGCCACCTCTGTCTCCCCCGTGTCCAGTGAAAGCAGGACACCTATGGGAGGCGGGGACAGGTGTGTTTTGTTTTCAGGGGATAGGGGGAGGGGGGGCTCATGCGGTTTGGCAGGTCAGTAGAGGCAGAGATCCAAGCAGGAAATATGGATCATTATTTTGTTATTCTTCTTTGAAAAACTTTGTTGCCAGTTTTTCCATACTTTGCATTTTATTGGAGGTACCAGGTACCAGACAGCTGGTCAACGTGTTTTACTGTCAGCTATGTGGAACATGCGCAGGGTAACTCAGGGGCACATGTCGTCTTTTGACTTTTATTTTGACTTAAAACCTTATTTATTTATTTGTTTCAATTAAACAGACGCGTGTATAGACAAATATTGCCCAACTATGGTCGTAGTTGATCAATAAACTTTTAAACTGTCCCAGAAAAAATAAAATAAAAAATAAAAATAAAATTACAAATGGTCTAACTCTCCTGCTCATTGAAATGTGTGGTGAGCGTACTGGCGCACTCTGGCTGCTGTCGCATCATCCTACAAGTTAGTGGTCGGTCCCCTATGATATGTAAAGGACTTTGGGTACAGTACCTGAAAGCGCTATATAATTGTAATGATTATATTATTATTATTGTATGGGCATATCCAAAGTCCCTCATGTTATGCTATTGGTTTCACTAGAGCTATGGGAACCGACAGATGTTTACACATCCAGACGTGTGTGTGTGTGTGTGTGTGTGTGTGTGTGTGTGTGTGTGTGTGTGTGTGTGTGTGTGTGTGTGTGTGTGTGTGCACAATTAACATATAATAATTTCTTCCTTCAGTATCCTTTAGCATGTAGTCTTTCGGCATTCATTATTAGTTTATCATTAGTCCATTGAACTGTACAATGTTTGTGAAGAAAAACAAATGCATTGTCACATGCAGGTGTTTGTGCTATAGCTAAATATAGGATTGTCTACCCATTACCATGGCTGAGGGGGTTGGGGCGCTTCATCAGTGGCCCAGTAATAACACACACTCACTTTATCTTGCAAATAACACACCAACAAGTGGCAGTTTGCATTCACCCACGGTGCCAAACCAGTCGTGTGTGGGTGTGGGTGTGGCCTCCGACAGACATGCTAACATGTTTGCAGAGTGTCTGAACAGATAATCCTGTAGTGTAGCTAAACAGTAGCGCTGGAACACACACACACAGAATGCCAGGCTGAAGAAGGTGTTTCGCTATGTGTGTATTTAAAGTTGTTTCGCCTCTGTACAGTAATTTACAGTTGCATCAGTGACATTCATTAATGGCATCCATGTAAGCTCAATGGTTTCACTCTTTAAATTCAAGGTTTAAATCCATCTCTTAACCTTCACGTAACTCCGGCACCAATCCCCTTGCCTCTTCTAGCCCAGTGTCAAGTGGAGAAAGGCCTTTAACTTCTTTAACTTGCGCTATGATCTGTAATGTACTGTACAGCCTCTGTCTGAACTCCCTCTTTCCTGGATGAAACCAGAGTTATAAAATTGTTTTTGTTTTTTTAAATCTCAGAGAGCTCATACCCCTCCCACATATTAGCGCTGAGTGGGCTCGCAACCCTCTCTACCACAGTGCTCATATTCCTCCCCTTAATGACACATGCAGATTTGTTTCAAAATGAGCTGGGGAGGAAATGTGAGGTTTTGGGGTCGCTATAACACTTGTATATTGCACTATAAATTATAAAACACTAACATACTTTTAAAATATCTGTAAAAATTTCTAATACCACATATGGAAATACCCTGTTTAAAACTTGAAGTTTTAAAATACTGAAATTGGGTAAAAATAATCTATTCCTTAAACTCTAAGGTTAGGAATTATGATATACAGTACCGGTGTATACAATGTATCGCGTGGTGGTTTACATAAAGATTGTACAGTATTCAGTAATAAACTGTAACAACGGCAAACCTTGGACTGTAGTGTGAAAATCCATACATCTTTGACTCGTGAGTAATTCAGAACTGAGAAATCCTCCTTCTCTCTAACTCTTTCTCACACACGCACATGCACGCATTATCTCTCCCACTGATCTAGAAAGCTCTGCCTCATCTAGCCAATGTTTCATTAAATAATAATCGTGGTTTCCCAGGCGCCTTGGAAAACAACCGTGCTGGGGCAGGCCTGTCTGGATATAACCATGTGGGTGTTTGGTGACTCTTTAGCTGGGAAGGACACCTTTTTTCCTATGAATGTGGAGGTGCAATTAGAATTGCAGGCTTCCATCCCCAAGAGGTCTGAACTGTCCAGCACCGGTGCTGTGCTGCCATATTACGGACCGACTTCCACTGGCTAGGAGGAAAGCCACTTTGGTGTGTGTGTTTGTGTGTTTGAGGGTTCGGAGGTGAGCTGTGATTCACCACATTCCTGACGCGATCAACTAAGATAATTGGCTGGATGATGTAAGGGGAATTGAACAGCTGAGGTCCACACAAGAAATAATGACGCTCAAATTAGCACTGCAACAGAACTTAAAGGGCACATTACAACTATTATTTTCATTAGATAAAGCTGTAGATTAAAGTAATACAGTTTAATAGACAAAATGTTTTTACTGTATGAGAGCTTTGTGACTAAAACAAAATTAAACAGAAACAGAATAATTAATTGAATTCTTATACTTCTGGAAGGGCAGTGGCAAGCGGAAAATCATATGCTGTCATAATAGGTCTGGTGTTTTATGTCACACAAAATGTCCTTTAGCTTGTCAGGTTAAGTAGCAAATCTAAATGGGTAAAATAAAAGCCATTTAAAATGATTATATACCATAATACTTTTACACACCCTCCACCTTCATTGTATACGATGATGGTGTGCAGGAAGCTCTATTGCTGATCACCAAATCAAATGACAGTGCTTGCATGTGCAGTTAATGGAAAAAGGGTGAGGAGGGGAAACAAACATATTCTGTTCCCGAGAATGCTGAGCTGGCTAATGTGTGGTCAGTTGTTCACAAGGCTAATGTGCTACTGTAGCACGTTGTGTGACTGCTGCCGTTACAGAGGTCTACAGAAATGTTATTTAGTGAGAGGTTTGCCAGTGTATTCAGCGCATGTGGAGCACTGTTATTGTACTAATCTTCACACACCGTCACACAGTTCCACACAAAATGCATGAATGCGTGCACACACACAGCTGGATACCTTGACATTCCAAGTTGCCAATGTTTGTGTTCTGTAGCTGCTGCTACCGTAAATATATGAATATTTACAAGCAGCTGCTGTGCTTGTAAATAGTGTGCTTCAATAATTGGTGTGATGGAGTCGACTTTGAACCGTATTGATGACTTTAAAGAGACAGTAAAGACAGACAGGTTTTCTCTCATTAGATTAGCTCTTCTCAGCTTGAAGGCAGGTGGCAGGTTTTATGCTGAAACTGCTTCTGCAGTTTGTGATGTTAGAGTAATGACAAGTTTGCCTCAAATACTAAACAAATGGAGGCACTCATAAAGCCAACTCCTGGCTTCAAAACAAGGGGTGACATCACACCGTCTATCAGTCTAAGGTTAGGATATGTAGCAGATCTGTGAACAAATATCTATCCCCATATATCTGTCAGTGTGGCTGATTGACCACACACAATTGTTTGTGGTCTGAGCACAAAGAGCAGTGGAACGTCATTAAGTTCCAAAAGACAGATGAAAAACGCCTCAACTGAATCGGTTGAGGCAGCGGCATGACATTCACATAAACACAAGAAATGCCATTTACAAACAAGAGCACACACCACAACGTCGACGAGTGGCCTGTTGCATTAAGCAAGCCTGAGTAGATAGCGCCTCGTGTCCCTGTTGACCCAACAGTGTGTGCGATATGTGGTGTTTGCCCATGGGGCATGCTGTACAGTCAGTCCACTGTCCGCACGTGGAGGGAGGCCGAGAACGAGAGAGAAAATAAGAGTGTGATAACTGGTCACTGTGAGAGAAAGACAGAGGGATTCATTGTTTTCTTCAAAACACTGATGTCAACATGGCTGCTGTCATGCATTCAGTACCTAACACTTATTCTTCTGCCCTTACAACAAGATATTTGAGGGAAAACACACAACACTACATAACCAAGAGAGAGCAGTGAGCATAGTTTAATGCATACAGCCCAGAGAAGACAGCGGTTTGTCTTCACCACTGGCAGCTAGTGCTTGGCAAAAGAACAAAATTATTATTTTAAACATATCATTCTCGAGTTCTATTGGTTCAGAGTGTGCAGTGTGTTACGGCCACAACAAACACACACAAATGCGACCGCCAACATATTGAATACGAGGAGTAATGAAAGTGAAATATAGTTTATTCACAAATTAACTATAATTAATTAAACCAAAGTTATGGGAGTCTGGAGGTCTGGCCAAAAAGAACAAAAGAAGGGAAGAAGCCTGAGCCAACCCGTCAAGGGCCGTCGG